>CABEEJ010003006.1:68606-93760 GCA_901482245.1 Timema douglasi | reverse complement strand
GGATAAGCAAGATGTGACAAAAGTGGTTTGGGAGGCTCTCACCCAGTCCCCCATAGAATAGTGTCTCCGCACGTAACTCTAGAAACCCTTATTCGGTTCCCCAAATTTTTCTTCCCCTCACTATTATTAATAATACATTTCTCTGTTTCAGAACTTCGCGAAACGCGACAACCCGTCTTTGTTTTCGAACCACACGGTGTGACCAATTGGTCGGTACGTGTTGGAACTTGCTCCAGTGCTCCACTTCAGGGAGCATCAAAGCATGCCATTTGACTTCGGACTTCGAGAACTCCTCTTCCTATTGGCTCGCTTGGCGGCCACTATCACTCACGTTTTCCCTCACCAATGGGAATCTCCCTTTTCTCTCATTGGACAAGGCCAGGCAGCAGCGGATGGTATATAACACGGTGAGTTCTAGAGCCGATTCAGTCACGACAGTCAGTGTTCAGTGAGTACAATGACAACGTAAGTGCAGTGCAACGTCGTCAACGTGTTTATTTTGTTTATTTTGTGATATATTCCGTGCCGACTGAAGTCGGGTAGAGGTGTATACCGCAAGGAACGCGTCAAGAGGAAGGAATGGCCTCCAACTTGGATATAGACGTTGAAAGAACGGACGATGAAGACATTGAGGACCAAGGCCATGAAGGGGTCATTCCAACACTAATCCAAAACTACCAATAGAAACCAAGAAAACCTTTGAGCCAGTCTATGGACTCAAGCGGAAGCTCAGGACCCGGCCGGGACAAGAAGTTCTGCAGTCGAAGGCTATAAAAGTGAATAATAAGTTTGCTAGCTTGTCTAGCCTACAGGATGAAACAGCGACCAGTCAAACGGGGCAACCAAGTGGAGGCATGGAGGAAAGTTCCCCTCCGTAGCGTATAAAGACCCCTACGGTGGTCGTAGCTAACGCGAAATAATACAACAATGTTATAAAGTTCCTAAGCAGCGGCTTGCAAGACTATTACAAGGTGTACTGTTTCGCACGGAGGATTAAGGTGGTCACGACCATCTTCAGGGATTACTCCGCCCTGTTAAAGCTACTCAAACAAAACACGTTAGAACACTTTACGTATATACTTCCCAAGGACAAGCCCTTCAAAGCTGTCATCAAGGGCCTTCACGCAAGTATGCTCTGCTCAGACATAAAGGTGGAACTGGAGGACAGGGGATTCACACCAACCGATGTGAGACAGTTATACTCAAAATCATTTTCACAATCATTGACACCGAGACCCCTACCAATATTTGTATGCACCTGGGCGAGGACAGAAGGTGTGGGTGAGGTCTTCAAGGTAATAGTCATCAATCATACTGTAGTCAAGATTGAGGAGTATCGTGCTTCACAGAGAACAGCACGCAGAAAATTACCGCAACTGCCCTATTTATCTACGAGAGCTGGACAAGAAAAACCAGGTGTCAGAAAAGAAAAAAGAGGGGAAAGTAAAGTGACTAACCCTTCTTCCAGTGTGGCTGGGATTTGCAAACCCTCAACTGGCCAGCAATCTGCTAGCCAACCATCATCAGCAGGAAATATAGGATTGAATCAACCATCTTACAGTGGGGTCGTCAAGAAGCTTGCCAAGAAGGACAAACAAGAAGACCGTTCCACGGAAGAATCCTCAGACTTGACGTACCTTCTGCAAATTCTCAAGGAAATCAACGTAGTGGGCTTACTGCAACTCCTTAGGAAGTACCTCGTACGGTTGAAAAATGCTCCTGATAAGACAACAAAAGTGATGCTTCTTCTGGAAGCTGCAACCGAATTCTTCTTCGATGGAAACTGATCAGGGAAGAGGAGTATAAGAGTCATTGAACATACTGTTCTGAAACACTAATGGCATAGCTCAACAGGAACACGAGTTTCGACAACTACTGGGGACGTATGGAGTTGACGTAGCACTGATCTGTGAGACCCATATATTGGAACAGAAGAAGATGCGGTTCTACGGATACGAGTTGTATCGAAACGATAGGACAGCTGGCCGGGAGGGGGCACGGCCGTGTTGGTGCGTAGTAACCTTGTACACTATCAAACGACTTTATCGGCTATGGATTATATTGAATCCCCTTCGATAGCTATTCCCACAGGGCGGAAACAGATAGTGTTTACCGCTATATACAGAATCCATGCGGTCCCATTCAACATTGATGACCTAGACAGGCTCATGTTAAAAAAGGGTTTCCTCGTAGTGGGAGATCTTAACTGTAAACATAAGAGTTGGAACAGTCGCGTGTCCAACCAGGCAGGTCGGACACTGACTGGCCAGGGAGCAATCAAGAACTACACAGTCCTGGCGACTAACGAGCCGACGTTCTACCAATCCAACTACAGGAATCGTCCCGATGTTCTGGATGTTGTCCTTACAACCACCTCCCGGTCTTTGGAAGGATAGCCCTGAGTACAAACCCAAGATTATCGCACCTTAGGAATAAGATTCCCAGGAGTGACTGGGACGAGTATCGGTGGGTATTGACGGACGCAGTACCGTTGAAAGTGGAGGTAAATTCCCCGGAAGAAGTGTACAGTTCCATCACTATTCTGGAAGCCACATTACTCGAGGCATACCCAGAGACAACTGTATTTGAGAAGCCGCCGGTATTGTTGAAGAGGGACGACCCGGATCTGAGTTACTTGATAGCCCTGAAGAGGGAAGCGCACAGGAAATGGCAGCAGAACCGGGATCCGAGGCATCGTGCAGAGTACAGTAGGCTTAGAGCCCTTGTACGTAGAAAGGATAAAGCTATTAAGATTACCAACTGGAATGAGTATGTAGCAAATACTTTGGCTGGGGACGGCAACGTGTGGAAGGTGACGAGACAGCTCAAAGGTACGAAAGGAAAGGCAGGGACCACGGTCATCCACGGAACGAGTGAGTTTAAATTCCAGGGCGAGGCAAAGGCAGAGGCCATTGCGGAATCCCTTGAAGACCAGTTCAGGGTTAACTTAGAGCCCCAAGATGAATAGTTTACCAGGACAGTAAATAGAGCGGTTGGTGTATACCTAGCAGATTCCTGTTATAGAGCTACCACCCCCTATCACCAGAAATGAAGTCACCCGCCAGGTGGAAAAGCTGAAGCTACGGAAAGCGGCAAGTCATGACAGGGTCTCGAACGAGAGGTTGTGACACGTTCCGGAATGTATAATCCAGCTCTTAACAAGAATGTTTTCAGCCGCATTATTGGCAGGTTACTTCCTGGAGTCGTGGAAGGATGCCGACGTCGTTTTATTACCCAAACCTAGGCAAGGACTGCAAATTCCCGCAGAACAGGCGGCCCATCAGTCTGCTTAGCAGTGTAGGAAAACTATTTGAGAAAATCATTCTGCGGCGATTGAAAGCCTTCGGCATTCAACGGTACACCCAGTCTTGAGGCTAGTTAAGGACACAATCAAGGGGAAATCACACTAGCTGTATTCATGGATGTAGAGAAGTCGTTTGATAAGGTCTGGCACGCCGGCCTTATTTACAAATTGATCCAGGCCAAATTCCCAAGGGTGTATGTACATCTAATCAAGAGCTTCCTAACTGGACGACACTTTCGGGTCAAGATGGAAGGTAAAAGGTCGCCTCTTCATAGTATCAGGGCGGGGGAGCCGCAGGGGTCGGCACTCTCACCGTTTCTATACACAATGTATGTTGCTTACATCCCCACGGCCCCGATGATCAAGACTCGGCTCTTCGCAGATAATACTCTGTTCTACATTGACAACAGGAACGTGAAGTACGCTCATCTCCGCCTGCAGCTGTATCTGGACGAGTTTAGCAGTTGGCTGGAAAAATGGAGGATAAAGCACAGAGACTCCTGCTGGCATCTTCATCTTCGGAGGTGATCCCATTGCTCATCGAGCTAATCAAACCAGGGATCCGATCGTTCCTGCACGCTACACTTACAACCAGCATCGAAGAAATTGTAGGCAGAGCCACAGTGATTTAGAAAGACCACCCAAAACCCGAGCACCCCTACCTATATTAAGGATGAACCGGAACCCTCTAGACCAGGGCTTCTCTGCGCCAAGATGCCACCACTACCCCCAATACCAATTTCATCGAGATTGTCCAGTCTTACGGCGCCGCGGACAAGAAAGAAGCCACCAGGGAAACGATCGACTGGGAGGGAACCACGCCCCACTCCCAACGGTTCAGAACTAGGGTCCCCAACGATCATCTCAGTAATCACTCACCAATCTGCAGACCCACCATCTAGGATACTGGTAGAGACCACATCTGAACCTCTAATAGCCCTCATCGAAACTGCTACCTCCGCAAACTTCCTGCAAACCAACTATCTCCCAACCCAAGATCATACACAGTAATCCCCCTTTACCACGCCAGTAAACTTGGCGAAAGAAGGAAGCACTCTCCCCATTGACGGTTAAGTAAGCCTCACTCTCACAATACATTCGTTACCAATTTCAGTCACCTGTCTGGTCGCCCTTGACCTCAGGGAGCCATTGATATTTGGACAACCATGGCTAGGTAAGCAGAAATGCTTACTGGACTACGATTCTCAAAATATACATTTAGAAGTAAACGGGTGACGCACGCTATGCTGGACAGCACGGCCCAACGATGAGATCCCACCCATAGCCCTATCGGATGTCCAAAATGACGTCAACACTCCATATGCTGAAAGACTACTAGCCAACCTCAACGATCACCATCTTCCAACCCAAAGAGCAACCCACAAAATCACCTTGAAGACAAACGAGCGGACATATGTCAAGCCGTACCGTCATTCTGTGGCAAGGTGTGCCATCATCAAGCAAAAAGTCCAAGAGATGAAAGTGCAAGGCATCGTGGAGCCTAGCCTGTCCGAGTATAACCTCCCAATTGTCATTGTTGAGAAAAAGTGCAAAACTCTACTCTCCATTATTGACTACAGGAGGATCAACGAAGCCACCGTTGACGCACCACCACCCTAGGTGAGCCTCCACGACACTTTACGAGACATTGGAGACGGCCAGATATTCTTAACCTTAGATATGAAGTCAGTGTACTGGTAAGTTCCCCTACATTCCAACGCCAAACATCTCACAGACTTTACAACACCTGAAAGAAAAACTCTGTGGGTCACCGTTATGCCATTTGGACTCAAAAATGCTCCCAGCACCTTCCAAAGACTCATGATCCAAGAGTTCCTACCTGGGTACATTGAAGAATTTTGCTTCGCCTACTTGGATGACGTCATAATTTACTCACGTACCTGGGAGGAACATTTGAGTCACCTATCAAAGGTCCTGGAACGCTTCAAACTACATGGACCCACCTACTCCCTACACAAGTGCCACTTCGGGAAAACTACCTTAGAGTATTTGGGACATCTGGTAACTGCCGATGAAAACGCCTCGCAGCCACAGACCATCACGGCGATTATTCACACCAACACCCTCAAGAACCACTGACATCTGAGATAGTTTCTTGATCTCTGTAATTGGCTCCAAGAACTTGTACCTAAGATGGCCAAGCTTGCTAGCCCCCTGACCAACCTACTGAAGGCCAACACCCACTGAAAAAGGTCCATGGTGTACCCACACCTCTCGTGGACCCTTCCGACGCTGTGGGAGACTATGTGTCAGCACCCGTTTTCACCGGTGTCGATAGTATGGGTTCGTGAACCAGACTTGGGGTGAAAGTCGTTTTGAAGGGGTTGTACGAAGAATTCACTCAGGATGTTGTCACACAAGTCTTTATTCAGTCCTCTAATTCTACCCCTTGGTTGGTTCGGTTACACAACTGTACATAAAAAGAAATCCCATCTCCATTCCCGCGCGTGATAACATTGGAATCGACTCCGACTCTCTATCAACAACCCCAGAACCGAGAGCCAACGGCTCGTGAACGGCTGACCCGCATGGACGTGATTCCGGAACCAGAGTGATTGGACGAGCCACGCAGCCTGACGCACCAGGCACGACGAGGCCGTGAACAGCCAACAGTGCACGGCAATAAGGAGAAGGGGGAACCAGCAAACCGCGCTGCATGTGGTCCCAATGATAAAGGACGAGGAACTCGGCACAATGTAAATCGAAGAAGCCTTCCAAAAGCTCAAGTCAGAGTTTCACCAAATCCAACTTTTCAAGAGACCAAAACCAGGCCAACCTTTCATCCTCCAGACAGACGTCAGTGGCACTGTACTCGGAGTCGTCTTATACCANGTCAGTGGCACTGTACTCGGAGTCGTCTTATACCAGGACAACCCCAGTGGTAGTCCCTAAATTATTAGTCATGACAGCGCAAAACTCACTCCAACAGAACAGCGTTGCCACAGCAATGAGCAAGAGTGTCTTGCTGTTGTGTGGGCAATCAAAAGGTGCAATCAATATTTAAAATACCACTCCTTTACCCTGCGTACAGACAACCAAGCCTTAAGATGGCTTAATTGAATGAGGGACCAACGAAACAAGCTCACCCGATGGGCTCTCCTGTTACAAGAATTCTCTTTCACGATAAAATACTGTCCAGGACGATAACATCAACTTCCCGACACTCTGTCACACCATTCAAATTCTAGAACTCGCCGGACCCGAAAATAACTACTGGGAGCGGATGATACCCCCTAAAAGGAAGCATCCCGAGTTTAGGGAACCTCTTTCTCTTCAAAACCTCGTGGCCAACCAAAGGTCCTTATACAAGAATGTTGTTGAAATGCAACAACAAGACGAATAATGCCAGAAAATACATAGACGGTGGGAGACTCTAGCAGAAGATCAACCCTCCAACCCAAAGGATGTAAATTTCCTGAACTTACACAGCTTTAAAAACAAGCAAGTCTTTCGCCAAAGCAATAAGAACAACAACAGGTATTTCCGCGATGGGGATACCCAATTTGATACTGTCAGACAACGCAAGACAACTAGATAGGCACTCCTGGACAAGCGACTGCTGACGCTGGGATGCAGAGCCCTTGATCACACCAGTGTATAACCCCCAAGTCAACCCAACTGAGAGGAGAAATTAAGATTTGAAGAAAGGTATCAGGCTATGCATCTTTTGTTTATATTGTTTATTTTAATAATTATCTATTTTGGCCTGGCATCTTACAATTTTAAATCCAGGCCATGTTTACACATTGCCAAAGTATTTTCTACAACTATTCAATTTCCAAATTTTCTTTTTTCTAAAGAGGCTCGACATCTAAAGTACCTACTAGTGATACAATTTCAGTTTCATTCCAGTTGGTCCACTCCAGGTGTATTACTTCTCCGGTACCCTCCTATACTGGTTACCCCATCAGACATGGTTTCTCATCCCAGCCCGACGGTGTACCCAGCAGTGGCGAGCATCCCCCTATCCACCAGCTGGTGAAGTACCCTATCGGAGTTGGTGCTCCGTCTACTCTAAAGCACAAACCACTTCCTGTCTTGTCTTTCCCCTATTTATACATACCCTGAAATTATTTCCCCAACATACCCATCCTATTCTGGTCTTAAGCAGCCCTGTTTATCTATCTATCTACAGCCCTGCCTATCTATCTATCTATGAGCTGGTACATCAACGTTACGAAGAATATTTCCATGTTAGGTCTGTAGTGCAGGGTACAGTCCGTCCCTTCTATCTACTAGGCAGTGTACAGTCCGTACCTCCTATCTACTAGGCAGTGCTTCTAACTATTTATCTGATCTAACCTGGTTGGACATATCAAGTACGTGGATAATATTTATAAATATGTTGTTGGGATGGCAGCTAATTGTCTTGTCCATATTAAGTACGTTGTCGGGAGATACTCATTTATCTCCGGACCTCTAAGAAGCTAGGACACAGAGATACACTTATGGGAGCTACGAATACTCTAACAATATACATACATGATAATATTATTGTAATATATCTGACAACTATAACGTGAACATGAAATACAATGTAAAACCAACTATACAATACGCTCTTACAAACTATAAACAGTCTTCAATGAAATACAAGTATTTTAAAGTTTTTTGACGAAGAAATAAACACTGAATTTAATTACTATTAAAATATATTTATGGTTCAATATGTCAAGGGAAGAGTAATAAATACTAATTTAATAATGAGTTTTAATAATTTAAAGTTCTTTAAGTTTGAGTGAATTTAACATTATTTGTTAATAATCTTCAAGTTCGCTGCAAGGGTGACGCGTAAGTAATAAACAACTTGGTAACCACTTAATTTTACTAACATAAGTTTGTTTATTTATGTGATAACTATATCCTAAGGTTGAGTCACTTTTGAAGTATCTATATATTTTTATGAAATGTGAATTCTACCCGTGGAAATGAATGTGAGAAGTTAGCATCTCAACTGTAGTGGCTTAGTCATTGTTTGTGTTTGAAAAGTATTCCGATGATATCGGCGACAGACGCTTACCAAGAAATGTTGATTGTAGGTAAAACGCTGGCTGGTAGGTCTAAGACTGTATATTGGATCTTTAGAGCAACCTTCTCTCATATCTTGAGGCCTCTTGTCGCTGATCAGACGGATTTTATACCGTTCCAACAGTTTTAATCTTACAAGTCTCCAAACTGCATTTCGGGTTGTCTTTCCCAAATAATTCACCCAACAGAGCATAGTAAATAGTTGTTACAATAACAAAACAAAACAATTTAATTTTGACACTTAATTTACAAAATGTTTCTATACAATCTTAAAATAACCAAATAAATATGATTTATTCATTCATTAAAATAAGAGCTATCGTGAATAAACAAATACCTAATGTTAGCAAAAACGACCTAAGATAACGTTCAGTCCATCAGATACGAGGCTCAGTGCAACAGATACGAGGTTCGGTCCATCAGATACGAGGTTCAGTCCATCAGATACGAGGTTCAGTCCATCAGATACGAGATTCAGTCCGTCAGACACGAGGTTCAGTGCAACAGATACGAGGTTCAGTCCATCAGATATGAGGTTCAGTCCATCAGATACGAGGTTCAGTGCAACAGATACGAGGTTCAGTCCGTCAGACACGAGGTTCAGTCCATCAGACACGAGGTTCAGTCCATCAGATACGAGGTTCAGTCCATCAGATACGAGGTTCAGTCCATCAGACACGAGGTTCAGTCCATCAGATACGAGGTTCAGTCCATCAGACACGAGTTTCAGTCCATCAGATACGAGTTTCAGTCCATCAGATACGAGGTTCAGTCCATCAGACACGAGGTTCAGTCCATCAGACACGAGTTTCAGTCCATCAGACACGAGGTTCAGTGCAGATTCACCTCCCCTAGGCCTGGCTCAATAGATCGTATCAAGGACTATCCCGATCTTGCACGAAGTTTTCCGAATTTACCTTCGTAACAAATGATTGAACTATTCAAGTTTAACTAAAACCCAAAACATCTAATCCTAGAATCATTATTACAGTAATTACGTAAGAAAGAAAATAAAACCACTTTAAAGAAAATCAAATCACTAAATAGTTCTCCGAAGTAAACGAACACGGGCCGACATCTGCAGAGACTTACTAGTACTACAGTTCCATCACAGCTGGTGGTCCGGAAACGGATTACTCAAATATCTCGCGTTCTGGTTCGAGATGACGTGATATCGTGTGTGGTCCATTTGATACTGCGCTTAATTTCCCATCGTGAACTGTGTAGCCCTAAATTATTCTTGACTCTTTATTTAGACACGATTCAATAATGGAGTCTTTCCATTGCCATCAGGAGAAACCTCTCACTACAACTATTGTCTGTGCGATAAGTGATGGCCCGTGAGAAGAATCTCCTTGAAGTGGCGCCATAAAGGATCATAACTTCATTGTTGAAATAGAAATATTCTTAGAGTGTTGTGGTATTAGGAGATCACTAGAGTTCCTTACAGCTGAGCGGGTGTATGAATGGTCAAATGGGGACAGAGTGATGTGGGGGAGGGATATAGTATCAACAAGCTCTGCTTACCCTAGTAGCACGACACGACACGACACTGGTTAACGGTCACATACAGCAGATATTATTGCTTCGTTGACCTCATGGTCTAACGCGCTATTCTGACAGTAGACTAAACTGCCGATGACAGGGAGATTGAGGTTCTAATCTCAGTCTGGTGAACTGAGGTTTTTCCCAAAGTAGTTTTCCAATCTCCCTCCCACAAATGTGGGTACACTTCCTCTAATTCAACCTTACCTAAGTCTTAGAACCATTAGATTACTACACAAGCGTATAACCCAAACGGGAGTATTATTATTATTATTATTATTATTATTAGCACCGCGTCTTACTACCTGTTCGGGCTATACGCACTTACGCTAATGTGTAATGGTAGGGTGATTGTGAGATGAAATGAAGGACCTACAGTTTAACGTGGGATCCGAACCACGGTGGAGGCCTGGCATTCCACACATTCACCAAACGGAAGTAAGACTCGATGTAAAAAAAGTATTTCTCATCAAGGTAATAAAGGTGTATACAGCTTTAAAAAAAAAAGTTAGATAGGCCTCAAGGTCACAGCTGCGTGTTGCTCGAGCTTTCTCTTAATAAAAACCTCTCTTGTCTTATCAATTATATTAATAATAATAAAACTAATAATAATTATTGATTATGAAATCAGTTTGGCATACTATTTATTTAGAACTTAAGCCCAAAGCTTTGGACTTGACTCTCGTTAATTGCACGGTCAGCAAATAAATTAAATATCTTGACGCCCGCCTCGGTGGCATAGTTGGCTAACGCGCTAGTCGTGTTGAGCTCGACTGCTGAGGACGGGGAGATCGAGGTTCGAATCTCGGTCGGGTGAACTGGGGGGTTTCCTAAATGGTTTTCCACCCTACCTCCACGCAAATGCGGGTTCACTTCCTCTAATTCAACCTTCCCAATTCCTAATCCATTAGAGTAATTAGTACTTAAAAGCGTATAACCCGAACGGGTAGTAAGACGCGGTGCTAAATATTAAAATATATTGACTTGGTAAAATAAACGTTAACTTTGTCCCGCTGGAATATTATAGCTCTCCTGTTCCCCGCAATCCCTTTACACAGTGACTGTCGAAGGTCTGGAGGTTGTGTTTGTGCTAGATATTAGTTAGTTCGTAAGTCGTGTGCTGATATATTAGGTACTATTCGGCGGGTGAGAAGGGCTCTTAAAATCCTTCAAAATAATATTTCCACTTTGGGCTAACACAAAACATCCTAAAAACTCGAATACTTTCTATAAACAATATTTAATGAAGGATTATAATTCAGACAAAAAATACCCGGTCAAGAGTTTATTTGGAAGGAGTAATGGGATTATTCAAACCGTATTTTCTTGACAAAACAAACACAATGGAAAGTTTTAAGTAAAAGCTAAAGTTTACCCCACTTAGTACTTATTGTGTTCGTGCACAAGTACACAATAGCTGTGGAGATGTGGCGATAAAGTGGCGAACTAAACCTCGCCACTCCACTTAACTAACCTCATTGTTCTCAAATTCAAACAGTTCTTACATTTATTGCGCCCTAATTACAACTAATAAGGTTTACTCCCTCTCATCCCTTTGTTTCCTTGAACACACATCTCACCGGTAGATTCGGAGGCACGGATAGTGTACCTGACTCTGACAGGGATAATGTTTACATCATGGCTCGGTTACAACATGTTACAACATGTTACCGGTTACGGGGCTCTGTTCCGAATTTCCCTTAAGGTGAGGAAGGGGGAGGGAACGCGAATTAAAGTACAAATTATTTTTTTATAAGAAATAACCTTTTTGGACAAAATAAATCAAATATCAATCGAGTTAAGATGTTTAATATCCTCCAGTTGGTGATATCAACAGTTGTTGAATATCTGTCACGGACATCGGGGACGTTGAATAGGACTTGGAGAGAAAAAGTTCCTGTCCATGAGAGATATTCAACAACTGTTGATATCACCAAGGGGAGGATATAAACATAACGTTGTATTTATGTTGATATAAATAATATCGACCTTGATTCACAGTCTAGATCTGTAGACATTTGGCCGACATTGTTTTGTTTGTCTTCTAGACATGGAATTGTAGCGAAGATGTTTATTCTAATTAGTTCCCCCCTCACAAAAATTCAGGTAGATCTCCTGTTAATTGTTCCTTCCTCACCAGCACTACCATCGCTCAAGTTGGGTAGTAAGACTCAGGTGGAAAACAAAGATACGAGACTGACGTCTTGGTCTAGTACGTCACCACCTGTGCGGGCAAAAAAAACACAATCATTTCAAATTGAAACAAGTCCGCCATTAAAGCTTATAATCCCCCCGATGTGAAATAAAGACCGAAACCATGGACAAACGCTCCGCTGACCAATGAGAGCGTTCTAGTAGCCTACTACCCCCTCCTCTACCCTTTACTGGCTCTCTATTAGCTCCCCGCATGGTGGGGGCTCCTTGGTTCATATACCGACACCTGCTGCCCCCAATAATACCGCCCAGACATTACTATCGGGGAAATAATACTCCAACCTAAATTAAAGTTAGCACCATGGAGTGCGATATTAACTAATCAAACGGTCAGTTTTAGTGATGGATACACCTTTGTAAGGTTACGGCACTAATCAGGCCTGCAAACCTCAGAAAGAGGTGCCTTCTACCTTGCGGACCACTGTTAGACAAACTCTGGTACTCCCACGTGACTGATTCATAGACTGGAAGGGGTCGGGACAATAACAAGCTATGTCACAGCAACTATAGCTCTTACAGTTATTATTGTGCTCCTAAACTTGCTTAACAGGAAACATTGTGCACTGATTTCCAGAGTCCCAGGTTTGTATCATATTAGGGCAAACGAACCATTGTTTATGCTTATAAATGATTGCATTTTTAAAACCTGAAGTATTAATATTTCTGAATTACTATGATGTGGCTTAGCCTATTATCGCCCCAAAGCCTTCACATTACATTCAATAAAAAGCGGGTCATTGAAACATTTGTTAATTTGAAGTGTTTAACGTACGATCTCTGAACTTACTGACCATACCAGAATACGGAACAAACACAACACCCAAACCCTCTCCCCTGACTTTAACTCCTCGCTGTTACCACCAATGAAAAATGTTCCAGCCCTGACGGGAATCGAACACTGGAGTCTCTGCTTAGTGGATAGGCACGCAACCAACTGAGTCTAGCTGTCGGATATTGTGTTTTATTGAGTTGTTCGATCAACATGGTTTCCTTGTTTATAATCTATCAACTTTATATTACTTAATTAAAATAGAAAATTGATTTCAAATCATAACATATCTTAATCATTATGATGTCACCACATGTTTTTAAATAATTACAAATTCTTAGGCCCTCAAAATACCACGTAAAAAAATTATACATTTTATTTGAAGATATCAGCTATTTAGAGCTTTGAAATGATTTGAGAAGATCAGCTGGACAGACAGATAGACAGACAGGGTTGCAAATGAACAAGTCCTAAGAAGAGTAGGAGGAATATACCTATTTCGGGTGCGATTCCTCGGTACAAAGCAAACTGGATCAGACACATCCTCAGGAGGAACTGTTCTGACGTCATGCAAGCAAAGGTTGAGGGAAAGAGGAGCCGAGGAAGGAGGAGGATTCAAATATTGGATTACTTGAAGGAAAGAAGAACATTCTGGGAGCTGAAGGAGGAGGCAGAGGACTCATTGGTGGTCTAAGTTCACTGACAAAAGAAATGGACCTGTCGTAAGACAGAACACCTGATAATAATAATAATAGTTTAGTTCAATTTCAATTTATATTTCCTTTATTATAGTGCTGGCCAACAGTGCTAAGACCTATAACAGGCCAGCACTTAAAAGTACACAATTACCTTACAAATATAAATATTTACACGAGAAAATAAGGTAAGCAATAATAGCTAAATAATGTTATATATTTATTGTTCAATAGTTCTGGGAAAAATATTAGTTAATAATGATAAGAATAAAAAATAGAAATAATAACAACTGACTAAAGAATGGTTGCAAGCAGTAACCATATGCAAAATATAAACCAGAATATTGTGAATTTAAATATTATAGGCAGAACCTCTTAGTGATAAATTATTGATATGGGGTTTGCTTAAATAACTATCTAAGTTTAGCTTTCCTTTTATGATAGAAGTTGAATTCAACAAATCTAGAATTGGCAAGATGGATACAACAACCTATAGGGCTCACCTTATAAAAGATATTGAGAGAAAATAATTTTGGATTACGAGAAGCCCGAGAAGGGATATGAACGCCTACATAGTCAAGGGAAATTTGCAAGAAATTTTGCTATTGAAAATATTAAAAACCAAAAGGGAATCACAATAAAGTCTACGTGGGAAGAGAGTTTGGAGCCCTAAGAGGTTTCGAATTAGGTCGTAATCATAATAAATCCGGTTACTAAGGAATTTATCATAACACGCAGCGACCAATTTTCCTTGAACGTTTTCCAAACTTAGAGAGTCAGTTAAGGTGATGGAATTCCAAGCAACAGTGGCATATTCTAACTTAGATCTAACCAGGGCGTAATACAGACATAAAAACAGTCAACTTTCTTAAACGATGAAGTAACATATTTAATAAGTCCAAGTAATTTCAATGACTGGGAAATGACATGGCCACCATGACAGTGGAAATAAGTTTGTTATCCAGGAGGACACCAATATCATTAATATAAAGGGTGCGAACTATGTTTTCATTGACCAAATTATAAGTAAAAAAGAAAGTATAAGTTTTCCTATTAAAAGATATAGACTTGGTCTTAGATCCATTAATAGACATTCTATTTTCCAAAGACCATTGTTGAAAACCATCTACATCATTTTGTAGCTCTATACAATCTGCGAATGATTTAATAATCTTAAATAATATTACATCATCAGAAAAGCGTAAATAAACTAGACGAGTTCAAATATTTACCAATGTCATCAATAAACACATTAAAGAGAAGAGGCCCTAAATTAGAACCCTGTGGTATGCCACAGGGAGTTAGAATTGTATTTGAGGTATGTGAATCAATTTTAATTGTGAATGATCTTTCATGCAAATAACTGCTAAACCAATTTACATATGAGGGAGAAAGGTCGAAATTACCAAGTTTAGAGAGAATGCTGACATAGGTCAAATGCCCTATTTTGGTCAAAATAAATAGCATCAACCTGACCTTGGGCAGAGACTTGAGGGGCAACATGCCCAAGAAATTCTACTAAATTAGTGACAGTGGATTATCTGAAAGTTTATTTTTAAGGTGGTGGAAAGTGTACTCATGTATGATTTTCTCGAATACTTTGGAGAAAGTGTTTAAGAGAGAAATTGGTCTATAATTACAAACTTTTTTTTACCCCTTTTTACTTTCTCGCTATCTTACAGGTAGAGAAAATATTGTGATCGTAAAAAAAAAATGAACTCGAGATTTTGATTAATCTCGACGTTTCATGAACCCCCGAATCCGAAAAAGTGGTTTTTTACTTTCCGTCTGTCTGTCTGTACCTCCAACTAAAGCCTAAACTATTTTAACGATTGGGCTAAAACTTGGTATCTAGGGTTTTCATGGGGTTGACCCAAGGGGTTTTTGGAATTGGATATCTAACCCTAAAATTAAGGGTAGTTTACCGAAGGGCAAAAAGAAAAAAAGTATATTTTTTCAAAATCGGCTCTAACGATTTTGATTAAATTTCATTTCTAAACCTTTATAAATCTTCCAAACAAAATGGATACACTAAATATTTTGAAAAAATGACTTTAAGGGCTCCGGTCAGTTGCGTAAATTATAATTTTTTATCATATCTCCGAGACTATTTGAGATATGAAATTACTTATCATTACAAATATGTAGATATATTTATAATGCAAATATTTTAATCGAGGTATATTTTTATAAAACCAATAACTTTCAAGCTATACTTAAATATTTATATTTTTTTAACTTTTCGAACACTACAGGTAAAATATTGCAACCATAACAATTTTTAACCTGAAATGTTGATGGATGTCGACGTATAATAAATAACCCCCCGAACCCTAAAAAGTAATCTTTGCAATGCCATTTGTCAGTGTGTGTTTGAACTTTAAATTAAGAGTAGTTTAAGAAAGGGTGAAAAGAGAAAAAAAAGATTTTCTCAAAATAGACTAATGATTTTGATTAAAATTCTTATCTAGGCTTTGATTAAGATTATAAATAAACTGGCTATTTTTATTTCCCCGTGAAAATGAATTTTAGGGTGCTTTACAGAAGTGGAAATTTCCGTATCTCCGCAAATATTTGAGATACTAAATAACTTATCATTGCAAAATTGTAATACTATTAAAAATAAAATAAAACTTTTATATCAAAAATATTTTTATAAATCCAACAGTGTCTGAGATATTGACAAATATATTAATACAATCTTGTGAGCTTTATTTGTAAAGATACTATTTAAGTTTTAACGCAATAATTCTCCAATGCCAGGGAGTAAGTAAATATAAGTAAGTTTATAAAAGTTTATTGTTCTTAAGAGAAATGTTTGTACAACAATGATATATCTCCATTTTAGACTCAATAATCAATATTTACATTTTTTATTGGACAAGATTTATAAATGAGAAATTTAATAGCAATGAGATGACCTGAAAATGTGTAACACCTAATAAAATGTCGAAAATTTTAACCGGAAGTCGAAATTTTAATATGAAGTGTTGACCCTTGTGGACCCAATATTGATATTTTTTTTATCGTTCCAAACATACAATTGAGGACATTATTTCTTTAAAAATAAAATTATAAAATTTAAAACCACGATTCAAAAAAAAAATTACATAAGGAGAGTGCAATTTATTCTTGGGTTTGCTAGTGTATATTATTTTGAATCACATATTTTACGAGTTTTGAGTAAATATTTCAATTTTTAAATAATAGAGCGAGAAAGTCCGTGTGGAGCTCCGTAACATTTATCTATAAATAGGTACGACAACAGATGGTTTCCATGTAAGAGGAAAAGTTTCATTTGACAAGCTAAGGTTAAAGATATGTGCTACTAAAGGGCTGAAAATGCTAGAACAGCCTTTAACAATAAAACTTGGAATTCCATCTGTCCCGGAACATCTAGAATAACTCAATTTTTTATAGCATTAGCAACATCCAAGGGTGTAATGGGGCAAGGTATACAAGGGTGTAATGGGGCAAGGATACAAGGGTGTAATGGGGCAAGGATACAAGGGTGTAATGGGGTAAGGATACAAGGGTGTAATGGGGAAAAGATACAAGGGTGTAATGGGGCAAGGATACAAGGGTGTAATGGGGCAAGGATACAAGGGTGTAGTGGGGCAAGGATACAAGGGTGTAATGGGGCAAGGATACAAGGGTGTAATGGGGCAAGGATACTAGGGTGTAATGGGGCAAAGATACAAGGGTATAATGGGGCAAGGATGCAAGGGCGCACTCGTTTCAATAACGGGGCAAGGATACTAGGGTGTAATGGGGCAAAGATACAAGGGTGTAATGGGGCAAGGATGCAAGGGCGCACTCGTTTCAATAACGGGGCAAGGTAATACAAGAATAGCTGAATTATAAATGGAATGAAAGTAGCTCCCAAACTCATTAGCAATTAATACAGGATCAGCAATAGTCCTGCCATTAATTTCTAGGTTAGACGGGGAAATTTTATTCACACGATTATTTTTAACAAATTTCCAAATTCTTTGGGTTTTCATCTAATTCTATTTTTAATTGAGTTCATCCAGTTGGCTCTGTCTATAATCAAAGTAGTTTTAACTAATCTACGAAAGAGAAGAATGCGAATATAATACACCATTATTTGTTTGTTTAAACGTTTTGAAATTTTTTATTTTTTTCCTAATATAGTATTTAAGAGTAGAAGAAAACGAATTAGGATATTTGGATGAATTAAGAATAGTAATTTGAGGAATATGCGTTTTGATTTTCCTTTGGACTAAATTGGTAAAATTATCTACAGACAAATTAACATCCGTAGTAGAATAAACACAAGACCAATCAGCAGTGGCCAGGTCATTGTAAAGATTAAGGTAATCACCACGTGCATAGTCAATATATGTGGGGGGGGGTGNAGGGGGGGGGGGGGGGGTTGAAATTATCAAAAACAAGGCACAGAAGGTTAGTGTCATTATCGGCTTCATTACATTGTTCTAATCCTATTATGTTGGTCGAATATAATAATAATAATAATAATTTACTGACTGTCGAATTGGTTTGAATTAGTTCCCTGTCGCCCAAATAGCGTGAGTAAATACACAAGATAATAAACAAACCACTGTCAGATAAACATATCTAACCAAAAAAAATGCGTTTCTCTTTAACAAAGCACATAGCAATCCTTTCCCCATTTCACAAACCTACATTTAAAATATATATTGGCCAATATCTCATAGACTAATGGTTTTATAAAAATATATTTTAAATACAAGTTTATTATGGTTATTACTATTATTATTATTATTATTATTATTATTATTATTATTATTATTGGGAAGCTTACTATAGTGTTGCAGTTATACGTTATTTCATATTTGAGAGTTTAGGAGATATCAAAATTGGAAATATGCCCTTATGTAAGGTTCATTCTAAAGTGATTTTCTCGGAAAAATGAGTTGCAAATCTTGTTTATAAACTTAAAGAGTGTCTAAAATGTATTTGCTTGAGATCGTTTTACGAGCGAGGGAAAGCACGAACCAGCGCCGTGAGAAAGCTTGACCTGTCATCCACTCATACAGCTGTGTACTCCGAGTTGCCTAAGCTTCCTCTTTCAGGCGTTACAGCAATTAAAACATCTCCCTTCAACCTTTTTAAAAACGTTCTCTAAAGAAATATTTTTAATGAACGTTGGAGGTTGCTAAAAATAAAAATTTAAAATATAACGTTTTATGTGGAGCAATTATTTTATAAGACAACACCAGACAAGATCTCCCCNAAAAATTTTCACCTAGAAAAATCCTCCCCCCCCCCCTCCAACGTTACACCATCATTAATATATTTTGAGCATGACCGGCGAAGCTCGAGAGATCAAAATGATATTTACTTTACGGATGTAATATTCGTAAGTTATTAAAAATGACACCTGGACACGGGAATCGACCCCGGGACCATTGACTCACTACACCAATTATGATTTTCCCACATACATCGCAGACTCTTCCTTAAGACATGCTTGAAGAATGACCTTGAACATGGGACGAGGCCTGGATAGCTCAGTGGTTAGAGCATTGATGTTCGATCAATGGGTCGTGGGTCCGAGTCCTGTGACCAGGTATCGTCTTTAAAAATGTACTAATTAATATTATTAACTTAAAGTGAAAAAAAGATTAATACATTTGTGTTGTCTGCTGGACCATATTTCTCTAAACTACCTATCATATTTCTACTTTCTCTAACAAAAACCTTATTGGTCTAAATTTCATATCAAGGTCAGACAGTTATCACGTCTATGTACCCTTCATCTACCTGTAAGGTAGCAAACTTACCTTGCTTGGTTCCACTATGGTGTGGTTTATAAGATAGTCATAGTGGAATCAGTCAAGGTAAGACTGCTACCTTGCTTGGTTCCTCTATGGTGTAGTTTATAAGATAGTTCATAGTGTAATCAGTCAAGGTAAGACTGCTACCTTGGTTCCTCTATGGTGTAGTTTATAAGATAGTCATAGTGTAATCAGTCAAGGCTGCAGGGTTAACGAAGTTTATGTCACATATGTGACTTCAATACTTTTGAACAAATTGATGGTTTTAAAGAAAAGTTGACAAACGCAAGTATTGAAGTGAACTAAAACAATATTAGCAGCGTTTGTATCATTTGACCGGTCGGTCTCCTTGGCGGAGGGAAGGTCTATTTTAAAATGATGTTGAACTCGTACAAACCTACAAATCACGCTCTGTCCTCGTTGAGGAACTAATTAACTTACTACACGTATTTAATTTATGAGGCTCATAGCACCCTGAGCAGTTGTACCCAAAAATGATATATTTATCACAATATTAACTGACTAACTTTGTAGATATTTTAATTCTTCCACAATTAACGCAACATCACAACAAAATTACGAATAAGATCTAATTAAAGTGGTTTCGAGACCGGCGAAATATTTTTACATATTTAAATACAAAAAAGAACCTACTCACAGCTATTATGATCAATCAACTCCCCGGAAAGTGAGAAAGTGGTCTAAATGTCAGTTTTCTGGTGGCGGGAAAGGTCGGTGTTAGAATCCCGGTCGAGTGTAATGTGAGTGGTTTTATATTCTCCCTCCTCAAATTTGAAAAACATTTCATTCAATTTTAACTTCCTTCCACCTCAGCCTAGTTAATATGTACAGTAGAGCACATATCCACCTCAGCCTAGTTAATATGTACAGTAGAGCACATATCCACCTCAGCCTAGTTAATATGTACAGTAGAGCACATATCCACACGTGAAGGGCAGCGCTCCGGAAAACTCGGAGACTACTCTCCCAATCTCAGAGTCGTGTCCTAATTAGAGGTGTAGGCGCGTGACGCCGTCAGTTACATTGGAGAGGTAATCACACCTACCAGATAGACAGACGGACAGACAGACACTTGACTGACAGATTGATTAAACGCTGGGGGGAGTGAGATGGGAGGATGAGGGCTGGATGATGTTTCACACGCACTAAGACTAAAAGGGAAATATTTGTCCTAAGAAGGAAAATGAGCCCCTGCCAGTTGTTGGTAACACTGGGTGACGCTTCAAGAGGTGGGTCTCTCCCTTCACCCCCCCCCTCCCCACTCTCTACAGCCGTTCAATAGAGATACAGTCAGACAAGGACTCTGTCGGAGAGGGGGGATGATAGATGGCCGTTAAGGTGGGGTTGTAGGGGTCGCGTGTAAAGGACAGAGTTTTTGCAGTTTTTCTAACAAAATAATTTTTGTCCAAAATAAATCAAATCTTTCTTAAGTATAAACATAGAGTTTAGTTTCCTTCACTTGGTGATATCAACATAATTGTTGAATATATGTCATGAACATCGCGGCATTAGATGTGAAACATTTTAATGAAGATAAAAAGTTGTCAATAAATTCTAGGACATCCTTGACAGATATTCAACAACTGTTCACCCCGTGAAGAAAATTAAACTATCTTTCTACTGAAACAATATTTGACTAATTTTGGAGAAAAAAGTGTTTTGGTATAAAAACCCCAGCAAAATCCATGCCCTTAGCTCGTGTTCCCAATATCGTGACCGTAAGTAGAGAACTACTTTTCCTGAGCTCTGTTAGATCACATGAGGGAAACTACAAGTCTTACATTTCACGTTATTTAGTATAGTCCTACATTTAGAGCACTTTGGTTTTTGAAAAGATGCAAAAATAAGAACATTGTCTATGATATATCATAATGTTCCCGGTGTTATTGACTATGATATATCATAATGTTCCCAGTGTTATTGACTATGATATATCATAATGTTCCCAGTGTTATTGACTATGATATATCATAATGTTCCCAGTGTTATTGACTATGATATATCATAATGTTCCCAGTGTTATTGACTATGATATATCATAATGTTCCCAGTGTTATTGACTATGATATATCATAATGTTCCCAGTGTTATTGACTATGATATATCATAATGTTCCCAGTGTTATTGACTATGATATATCATAATGTTCCCAGTGTTATTGACTATGATATATCATAATGTTCCCAGTGTTATTGACTATGATATATCATAATGTTCCCAGTGTTATTGACTATGATATATCATAATGTTCCCAGTGTTATTGACTATGATATATCATAATGTTCCCAGTGTTATTGACTATGATATATCATAATGTTCCCAGTGTTATTGACTATGATATATCATAATGTTCCCAGTGTTATTGACTATGATATATCATAATGTTCCCAGTGTTATTGACTATGATATATCATAATGTTCCCAGTGTTATTGACTATGATATATCATAATGTTCCCAGTGTTATTGACTATGATATATCATAATGTTCCCAGTGTTATTGACTATGATATATCATAATGTTCCCAGTGTTATTGACTATGATATATCATAATGTTCCCAGTGTTATTGACTATGATATATCATAATGTTCCCAGTGTTATTGACTATGATATATCATAATGTTCCCAGTGTTATTGACTATGATATATCATAATGTTCCCAGTGTTATTGACTATGATATATCATAATGTTCCCAGTGTTATTGACTATGATATATCATAATGTTCCCGGTGTTATTGACTATGATATATCATAATGATTTCAGTGTTATTGACTATGATATATCATAATGTTCCCAGTGTTATTGACTATGATGTATCATAATGTTCCCAGTGTTATTGACTATGATATATCATAATGTTTTCAGTGTTATTGACTATGATATATCATAATGTTCCTGGTGTTATTGACTATGATATATCATAATGATTTCAGTGTTATTGACTATGATGTATCATAATGTTCCCGGTGTTATTGACTATGATGTATCATAATGTTCCCGGTGTTATTGACTATGATATATCATAATGTTCCCAGTGTTATTGACTATGATATATCATAATGTTCCCGGTGTTATTGACTATGATATATCATAATGTTCCCAGTGTTATTGACTATGATATATCATAATGTTCCCGGTGTTATTGACTATGATATATCATAATGTTCCCAGTGTTGCATCCTTGCGGGGGGGGAGAGCTATGTTCTCCCATAATGCGAATGGAGACTCGAGAATTAAAACTACTTACAACTGAATATAATTATTCCTAGCAGGTGTTTGGCAAAATGAACACCCCCAACTCACCCCCAACCGAGGGTGGCCTCAGTTACGTGTTAGGGGCTGTAAAGAGGGAAGCCACCTTTAATTTATATAAAATTGCACTCCCAGAATTAGCGCGACCACTCAATTTCAGAAAGAAGTGCCCTCCATTATTTTTTTCAGTTTAGAAAAGTGTTCTGTTCTATTCCCATGGGGGTGGTTATTGAAACAACCCCTAAAACTAAATGTAGGCCCTGTTAGTGGTGCAACAAGAGAATTATTATTATTATTTTTGTGGTTTTTATTTGTGTTGGGAGAGGATTTAGTTTCGGCTCCGTTATTAAATTGGCCAAACAGTTTTGTCGGAGAGGATTGGGGGGGGGGTTGTTTGATGTCGCGACAGGGCTACCATAATATCGTGTTTTCGTTTCCTACATTTGTGTTGGTATGAGTGCGCTGTGGAAATACCAGCGAGTCTCATCTGTCCCTGAACACTAATTATATTATCTATCGGTAGTCTTTACATAAGCTTTGATTACAATTTAAAATTATTATTTTTAGCACTCACGGAGTTGATGTTGACTGTCGGAATATCACATAATAGTCGTTTAGTGTAAATTAAAATCTCCCGTGATTGAATATCTGTAAAAATATTGAAGGTGGTTACGTGTGGACTGGTAGCCTAGGTCTACCATTAAAACTGTAATTATAAATTAATTAATTAAACACAAAGTTACTTCTCGTAAGCATAATGTAGAATCCAATTTCATATGAAGGACCTTTTAGTAAATACAAACATATTTGATTACGGTCAACCTTGATAACATGTTACTATATTACTATTGTTATTTTATATATCGATAATATCTATCATATGTGACAACTGCAGGTAACATCACTTGACGTATGAACACGTGAAAGAAGGTAGCTTTCAGATAAGAAAGGTCCTTTATATGAATATTGTAGTGTCTCCCGAAATTATTTAATCAATTATATTTTTTTTATAAATAGGTAATTTAATTTTTAGTAGTGCTTAGTTCATAGAAAGTACTTTGAATTTAAGAGAGAAAATTAATGAATTATTTATTTTCTAGAAATAAAGTTTTCCGTTTTGTAGCTAAACGCTGTCAAAGTTAACTCTAGCAGATTTTCTAGATCAGTACTTTTGATTAAGACACAAATTTGATTAATTGTCCCTTGTATTTTCACAATCTTAAAATATTGAATTTTTATGTTAATTGAAGTACAGCTGCACACCATTTTAAAAATAATTAAATTATATACGGGTGGTCATGCTGTATCAAGTGACATATCCTTTAGTTTAAATCAGTTTGCACTGGGGCTTTACAGTTATAAAAGCTACCAGACCTACCTTGACCTATTCATACGTCAAGTAATTTGATTTACAGCTATCATTTTGATACATAATATAAATATCTATAAAATAACATCAATAAATAATAAAATGCTATCAATGTCAACAAAAAAGTTTGTCTTGTATATCCTTCTTAAAAAACATATAAAGTCATTTATGAATAGGTAACATAATTGTTTTTAAAATTTATTTATTAAGACAAATTTTTTGTTTGAAAATGATGTTCAATATTGATGATCAATGTTAAAAGTAGAACACATTGTTAACCCCCAAAATTAAATTTACCGATCCGCCACTGACTCACTTTGATAAGTCTTAATACTATCCGTATGGGTGAAAGTTACCCGCCTCAATAGTAATGTCAACTCCCCAAAATAATATCTCCTTATCCGCCACTGATCAATGCTATTCTTATGGGCCTACTCACACTTGTTTCGTGGCCAGCCTGTGGGTGGCGGTAATGGCTTCTCAAATGAAATGCGGTCGACACGGAATTAAATTAAAATGTATTTATTAATTTATAGTTTTAGTAGTGATCTTATAGTGTATGCGTTGTGTTGGTTAAATTAATAAAATATATATTTAAATTACTATTTAGTTGGTTTTGGTATCTCTCACTTACTACACGTCACGCGTCTTGGATAGTGTGTGTGTGTGTGTGTGTGTGTCCGTCAACCAATTGTAGTGTGAATTCACATGATCAATTTATTTACTCCGTCATAGAGGACCAATTTATAAGTTATGTAATTCTATTACTATTAATTATTCACACCTGATCTTTCATTATAACAATTAGACCCAAGGCAATTACCCGAGCTGCTGCTAACGCGAAGTTCTGTTGAATATTTTTCCGAGAGTTGACACAAGAGCTTCTCTGACTCACGTCTGTTGATGACAAGAGTGACGGGTCCTGATTGACCTGACATTTTGAAACTAGCCAGGTAGACACGCCCATTGCTCCTCATGACCAAATATGGGCCGAATAACTGTCCTGTACCTTTAGCGGGGGAGTCGCAACAAGTATAATTGGGGGTGAGTGTTTTTCCCAACTCCAATTATTTCGAAACTAGAAAAATTCTCAAGTAGCAAAAGAGAGAACAAGAAGGACAATGTTGAGAGCGCGCGGTGGGGGGAGGGGG
>CABEEJ010003006.1:28851-68418 GCA_901482245.1 Timema douglasi | reverse complement strand
CCCAGGAAGATTTTGAGGGATAATCGAGGTTTTAGGCAACTGTATTTTTAAATTTATTTATCAATCCTGGATTTTTAAAGCTACAGGCTTTACCAGTGCAACTTGAATTATTATTTATTTCAGTTTACTTGAATTTGAGCTTAAATATATTTATTCGTATTTTTTAGATTAACAAATATAACTGACTTTATTACAGCGGCTTCCAACATTTTGTAGTTTATGGCCACAATTTTCTCTCTGCGGCCATCGCGACCCTTTGATAACCTAAAAGAGTTCAAATCCTGGTTTTTACGTTATTTCATTGTGTATTACTACCAGCCCGGACTATCTACAGTTAGTTACACCAGTGGGATAGGTAACATTTAGAGGAAATGTACCCTTATTTGCTTGGGGGGGATAATAGGATAAACTACCCCTGGCCAGAATTAAAACCCTTACTTCACCTTCACCAACAAACCAAACCAAAACACTCATGTCCACTAATGCTTGTTTTAACTATTATAAATTGCTTACGGTAATGACTATATGCGACTAATATGTAGTACAATAGAACCAACAAGCTCGGGGTAGGGGGATGATTTTATGTTATACTAGCAGCGTTACAAGGCTGCCGCAGTAAACCAGTCAGCAAGAAGCTATCAGAATGGAATAGCCAACAGGAAACTGAGCAGTGACTGGGTAGTTTTTACCACTTTAACAACTGACGTTTCTATTAGAATTATACATCATCCTATAGTCATTAAAATCCTTGAAAAAGTAAATATAAAGCTAAAACATCACTCAAAACACGCTGCGACCCCCAGGCTGGAAACCGCTGCTTTATTATAACACACTTGTAAGCAATATTTAACAAGTAAGCTCCCGGATATGTAGAACTCGCTCATAGCTTTATCAAAAAATTAGAAATTTGGCCATGTTTATTTAAAAACATTTTAAACTGTAAAATAAAGCAATAAAAATGGAATGTATCGATATTTCTACAGTATTTTGGTACCTGTCTACCAATGTCCTGCTTCATAACCTCATGGGAGTTGCCCTGAAGTGTTAATACTGGTACGTCAATAAACTATTCAAAACATATTGTAATTTAGCGCGTGAGGGTGAAGGGGCTCTCCCTGACATTTTATTAAATAACTGATGGAAAATTCGAAATCACCACTCTTAAACAACATGGTTGTACGAAATTTCATGCAAATAGAACACTAAATAACGAATTAATAATGTATCCCAAATATGAAAATGTTAAAGGGTGAAAAAACTTAATTGTTGTTTAATGTAGCCTACTTAATCAAATGAAAAGTTATAAGAATTGTAACAATGCAACACAGCCCTATTACTCCTCTTTCTTCATTGTTGCTTTGAGCCTATTTTAATAAACAATGAAATAAGATACAACAGTTCAATTCAAAGTAGTTTGGATAATTGCTAGGAAAATTAGTGTGTATTTTAGAAGTAAAACACTAACAATAACCTCAATGTCCTCATTTCATCAGTCAGAGCGTTCAATAAGAAAACAGTAATATGTTGCGTAACATTAACTGCATTTATTCCTTCAAAGTTTAATAAAGCCCTAATTAAGGCATTGGCTGTACAACATGATAATTTGAATGATAAAACTGTGACGGTCTGGCGGCCACGAAGTCACAACTAAAAACACTAAACAACAAACAAAACACTGGCTGACAATGCTGCCACTACAAGAATTGCTGGCTGAGTGAAATGTCCCTAATAGGCAGCTCATGATTCGTTTCTATACCTCATTCAGCAAACACTGACCGGCCCTTCTCTCTGCGCTACTAGACTACTTGATTAACTAACATTTATACAATCTATCTAAACAAGGAATATCCTCTCAATGTTTGACGATATTTAGTAGAGCAGGGATCAACAGTTGGGAAATATTACATTTGTCTGTACAATTCTCTGGTTTAGGACTTTCATAATAGAAAGTTATGGGGTACAAAATAAGCCTTGAATTTCCCAACTTCAGATCTCAAATCTTACAAAATTCCCAACTTTTAAACTTCAAACCGACATTGTGGTGGTACCATGTGTGGCCTAAGACAAGGGAAACAAACGACCCCTTCTACAAGCTCTTATGGTGCTATTGTTTTGGGCGGGCGACTCTCAGAGCAAGGATTGTTTTACCTAACACCTGGCTAGAAGGTTGTTAACCTCACAAAAACACATAGGGTTTAATAACAAACATCTTACTTTCAAAGATATTGTTAATGAAAATTGATCACCTAGCATTTTAATAGTGTCTGCTCTCGCCACTTGACAGAGAATAGCGCGGCGGATCGTAAAACGACCGAGGGACACCAGATCATGATTGTACAATATCCGGCGGAAGTACCGCTGGACAATGGGTCTCACAGCTGCGAGGGGTCCATTGTCTCCATCTGGTGGCTAGGTCACGTGGTCTCGCAATTATTGACTGGCAGCCAATCAACGGACGTAACAATGAGGACCCCTGTTATCCGTGGTGGGGTGTGGACACCTCATTGAGAACACCTGACACCAGACATGTCACACTGACCTAGTACGTTTTACTGACTTCTCTTGATATAAATCAGCTAAATACCTGACTTATTATTCCACTAACTACATATACCTTGATTTTGGTAGGAAGAACAGTAGGGAAAATTCAAATTTATTTATCTACGACCAATATTGATAACATTTTACTATTTTATTTGTGTTATTTTATATATTTTAATAATATCTATCAAAAGGGACAACTGCAGATAACACGACTTGATGTATGAATATATTAAAATTGTTTTAGTGACTTTAGTAACTAACTTCTACTGTTCTTCCTACCAAAATCAACCTATAGTCTTGCTCCCATAGTTGACCGACAGACTGATATCTAGCCCCCCCTCCCCCCACCGTTTTGCACCCAAGTATTATGTTTTTCACCCTAACCCCCAACACGGTACGATTGTTTATGGCTAAGGGCGGCCAAGTAAAGGGTAGCCTCCCCACTATCAATTTGTTGGACGGACTTTTTATCCCATCTTAAAAGTCCAAAGTATGGTGTTTGGTACACAAATAGATTAGCGAGAAAAAAATATTTAACATACAAACAAAATGTAGTTGATAGACCTTCCCTCCAGCCCCCCCCACCCCCACCCCTCAAATTAAGAATGTAAATATACCATCGTTTTCTACATATTTAGCGCAGCTCTGCACCATAATAGATTTTCAAGGAAAATAAATTAATTTAAAGTTTAAAAATGTTCGGTGGCCAAGTTAAGTGTAATCTCCTCCATTAAAAAAAGTTTTTTTGTAAACTCCAATTAAGTTTTCCTCGGAAAACAATAATTTATAAGCACAATAAAAAGTTTTCGCAAAAAAAAAAAAAATCAAACAACATTGACTTCTTTTTTAATATTATAAATTTTCAGAAAGTTTTTTTACAATTACCCTCAAATTATTTATATTCGATAAAAATAAATATATCTTCTTATTTATTATGATAAGCAATTAACAAACATCCATTTATATAACATATTAGAATACTTTTTTAAAGATCTCAAATTCTAAAATTTATCATATGTAAACTACCCTTATATTAATATGTTTTATAAAAATCAATATACGTTATTATTAAATCCTGTTAAATAGTCCTAAATTGGCAAAATTGTAAAATATATTTTCAAAAAACCCACTTCAGTGACAGAATAGTCCAAGGCATCAATCTCCTGTTAGACTGTCCTGCTGGAGATGGGGAGATCGGTGTTCGAATACCGGTCGTGTCTACTGAGGGTAGTTTTCCCTCAATGGTTTTCCACTCTCCTTACACGCAAGTGTGTAGCAATTATTGCTACAAGGTATCTTAAAGTGGGTTAGTCAGTCAAAACAGCACTTACCCAATTTCACCAACCGGACGAGTGAGCGGAAAAGAACGTCCACACACGATAACAACATTGAAAAATCTAAGAGCGATGATCCTAGTGCTGCATTTTGCCACTACGCACCACCACCTGTCTCAAGAACAACATGGACGTCTAGAAAAGCGTAGAAGAGCTGAGGCTTTGATAGAAGATTCTCAACGCGTCTAGTACAGCGCATCTCCCCCTTTCCGTGTGTTTGAACTCTGTGATCCCCACCCTTGTGTAATTCCGTCTCGAGTGTTCGATGAGTTTTGCACCATATAAGAGACTGTTCATCAAGATAGAGACCACTCTTGGATTAGGCTCGGACATTGACGAAGCGTAGGCTTCGAGGACAGACTTATACAATGTAAGGAGAAATTCTATTTCGGCACAAATATAAATATTGTAATTTTTCTAAATTCCTTTTTGATCGTTTTACGTGTATATATTGTTATTTATATCATATATGAATCTTCATTCGTTTTACTAAACATTAAGTTAACTTCACTTATGTTACGCATGGGTTGTAGGGAAATAGGACTTTACTTAAACTACTAAAGTAATGTGGGGAATTTTTTTAATGTTAGTTTTGAATTTTTTCTAATGTTAGTTAAATCGTGCTTATCAACCTTGATTCAATTATTTAACTTTAAGAATTGTGTTTTCAAAGCTTGTTGTCTTAGTATCCATATTGGGAAGTTATTTTATAATATTAGGTCCTAAACTATTCAGCGGTTAGAATGCGTGACGTTGATAATTATTCTTATATATTTAACTTTATGTATCTAGCTTAGGAGTTATGTTTCATAGTTATTGAAGGTGGCAGAGTGTTAAAAATATTTAGGCCAGGAAAGTTTAATAATAAAGTTAGGAATTATCCTTAACTTTAATAAATGGATATCTTAACTTTATTTAGTATGACATATAATTTTGTAGGATTCCGTAATAAGTTTTTGTTATTTATTTGTGGAGACGTCATGCGTCTGCTAATCATTAATGGGATAACCACAGAACTTTAATGCTGTTAGCTACAATTTTTGACTAGCACTAAAATAGGTCATTGTTGGGAAATCTCATTTAAGTTTATATGGTGTTATACGCCATATTTATAATGCTAGGCATTGAAAGGATTATATGTTGTCATACGCCATATTGATAATTATAGGCATTAAAAGTAAATTCACGTATGTTCATGGACAGTTTTCTTGTAAAAACAATAATCATAGAATGTTATTATTTCACTTCAGCTTTTACAGATATTGTATTAAAAAAAAAGAATATGCTTAGATTCTTTAAAGAAGTGATATGTTCTTTAATAAGATGTTGGCTGAAATAAAAGCGAAGTTTCTTTAAGACTTGAACTTCTTACTATTCTAGCTATGCCATTTATCCTTAGGTTTAGATATGTATAATTTTAATGCCCTTTTTAACTTAGCCTTCGACCTCGTCGTATTAAAACTAAATTGATTTCTGAAGGAGAACAGTGAGATTACCCTCCTTCTAGGAGTGAGTGGCGTGCATTGGAGATGGGTTGTGTACCCTGCTATATTTCACAACAAAAACATAATATTGTTTTACACTTCGCACTCCTATTTTCTAAAATTTTTGGTAACATTAAATTTATTTTATTTGTATTGAATCCCTCTAATTCTAGAGCTTGGATTACAAGTGCAGGTAGATTACCTCTAAAACGCTTCCTTCCTCCTTCTTACACAATTAGAGTAATTATCATAGATGCGTATAAGCTGAAAAAGCAGTAAAACGCGGGGATTATTATTTTTTCTTTTTTAAATTAGAATTTTTCAAATATCAGTAATCAGCACTACTATTAAATGAATGGTGTAAGAAAAACGAATAATTATGAAATTATTTTTATTGTAAATAACTTTCCAGATACCCATTTTGAGCCAAATCGTTAAAGCTATTTTCAAAACATTTCAAATATTATAATATAATTGGTAAACTACAATTTAAGTGAATTTTTACATAAAAGAACAATTAGTATATTTTTCTACTTGTTAAGTTGAAAACTCCCCAGATTTACATAGTCAACCAAACCACTAGAGCCATTTTCGAAAATCTTTTGACTTTCCAGAAATTATTCTTCATTAAACTGCTCTAAAACGAATTTTCACTCAAGTGTACGTGTTATTTGTCAGATCAAACCCTAGATAAACAAAATTGGTAGAACCTTCTCGAAATATTTGTAATTTTCAAAATCAACTCTTAAATAAACACCATTAACATAAAGATCAGTGTCAAAATCAATACAAACTCCCAAAGTACAACCATTGAATTTTGAACAAAATCATTCAAACAGTTTAGTATCTATATTCAGAGACAGACAAAATTGTAAAATCTACTTTTTTAATTCAGGGGAAAATAAAACGTAATTCTTCATCATAATCTCGAGGTCGAAAATGTTCATGATTACAATATGACTATTTTCTCTCTATATGAGCAAATACTAAATCTATAAAAAAATTGTTATAGTATATTTAAAGCATACTTTCTAACCTGTGAATAGTCATTTCTTAAAAGTCAAACATTTAAATATAAAATACAATTCTCATTTAAATTCTACATAATATTCAAATTAATTTTTCTAAAATATATTAAACAATTTCAACTTTTCAAATTTATATTAAAATATGTTAGGGCAAATATTTCACATTTCTAAGCTTTATAGCTAAGACCATTTCAAGTCAAATAAAATATTTTATTCAGCACAAATATTTAGCTATTAACTGGACCTAAGTAATATATTTTTCAATATTTCAGAATATCATGAAAAAATTACGACTTAATGAGCCATGGTCCGGGATATAAAGCACCTCGTTATTTTATAATTAATAATTTCCATCAATGAGAAAAATTCTAAATTCAAATGAAAATAAGTTTTGTAATGCACAACTTTATTGTATGTATATATATTAATCAAACCTTTATAATAATATAGAAATATAGGAAAATGGTAGCTTTCTAGTATTAAAGATGCCCATGACCTTCCAGCTCGAACACATTCCATAACAGAAGCTCAACTAGGGCAGTTCTGTTCTTACACTGACCACGTGGGCAAGATAACCATCGGGGCCGACATTTGCTCGGCAAAGATTTGTAATGTACCGATTACAAATATGTTTAATAATAAGGCATTCAAAAATATATATAATTACATACGAGTGAAAAGATTTTAATTCAATTAATTAACGATAACTGTATTCCGTTATCGAGAAAAAAGTATAGGGTTGGAAGAAAATATATATTAACACTTTGTGAACACGGAACTGATAGAATTTAGATAGAACACTTCGTTTAGTTTAATAACTCTAGAAATATGGATATTTGCTCTTACTCGAACGAAGGAGCGTCCGCCACAACTTGGCAACAGTCAAAAGGGATTAAGTTTTAGGCAATATACATCAAGACAATCTAGCTAGGTTGGTACCAGACTAATACCTGAATAATATCCTATAAGTGGAGCTCACATTCTACGTATAATATATGGCTAACAACTAGACATCTATACAGTATTTTACCATGGCCGGTCATTTCCTAATGAGTACTGCCAGAACAATCAATAATAAATGTATACATTTACCCAATACTATGGCGTGCAATAGCCAGCACATACTTCCTTTGAACACTTAAATACATATGATGCCTGACGGGGCCGGAATAAAGCACTATCTACGCGGGCCACTACTTCAATCTATTAGTGCTCCCACAGGTTGTGCACCGTAAATAGCTACACAAAGAGGGTGCAATCGTGTCTGCACTGACCTAACTGGGACCAATAATAAGATGTTAGATGATCTGATTGTAGCCATAAAGATATCCTAAACATGATCATACCGTTTAGGGTGTCATAAAAATATAACAATGTCTTAAGGACTTAGAAAAGGAAACCAAATCCATGAACTCGGTATACTTAATCATCTGGCCCTATATATATGTCAAGCATAGAGCTCTCGTATTTAAACTATGCCTTATGGACATAAAGAAATAGCCGTCAGACTATCTGATCCAAGAAACTATGTCTGATGGACATAGAAAATAGCTCAGACACTCTAACACAATACACTATATCTGATCGACATAGAAAATGAAGCAAGATTTTCTAATACATGAAACTATGATGCATATAGAAACGGAATTTAAAATCTAATGTAGATTCTAAACAGAAGATACAGATACTTAAAGACTCAGAAGAGGATTACTCTGGGACGTTGTGGTGAGTCTGACGCCTGGCACATCGTGGCCACCAGTAGTCCTCGGTGCTGAAGTTTTACGTCTTAGTTCTTCCTCTGGTGAATAAATACAATAGAATTCAAAAATGCTATTCACAGGGAATCCGTTATGTAGCAACATAACTGGCTCGGACTTGGACTATATCAGGATATCTAATGGGGGAAGGAAGGGGGGTTATAGTTGTAGAATTACTCCATTTTCTCACCAACGCTGTCAGGTGTGGCGAACAAAGACAATTATCTTTCTTTTCTTCGATTTGTGTCCTTCGATCAGGACGTGAAATTGTTCGTGGTATGGACCACTGGGGCAATTTTACTCTACGCTTGGGCGCTTCCCGGCAACATCAATTCAGAGTAAGTCACCACCTGCCACATCTAATTGGAATAGATTGGTACTTGTTAACTTGTTTTAATTGTCTTTATGGAATTTTAATTGTCTTGATGGGATTATAATTGTAGGTGACATATTATATATAACTGACATGAAACCTTGAGCTAGTATAAGAGGTCATTGACCCTGTTTTTCTCGTACCACATGATGTAGCTCGAGGGAGGGAGGTAGGCATGGATATTTAGAGGGTGCCCGCTTGGTTGTATATTTATAAGCGTTTGTAGAGTAGTTCAAGATGGACAAGTTACAGCAGCTGGTAAATATTGGTAACGCCGTGCAGACCGTAAAATTGTGTGAGCTAACCGTAGATCAACAGTACTTGGTGGATAAATTAAAAGCGGTCAATAAAAAGTTCGGAAGACGCATATTAGCCTATCTAGATTACGAGTCTTGTGTAATTTTACCCTGTCGTTTTGGTACTATAACAGATGAAGATGTGTGCGAGCTTAATAATGAAAAACTGGTATTTACCTGCTCCGGAGTAAAATCCGGTTCACATACCATTGTGAAATTTTAACGCGTTTAAGAGACGGTGCAGAAGAGTCAAGCAGTTAACAACATCGGGCAGCTGGGCAGTTAATACATGTGCACCGTTTCGCACGGCGGACCTTACAAACCACACAGCACGTTTAGCTCTTAGGTACGCTCACCATGCTTATAACTGGTTATATTAATTTAATATTTGTGGGTCATACGATTGCGGGGCGTGTCAATATGGCAGAAGAGAATATTCACAGTGTGGCGGTGAGCGATAGACATGTAATTTACAAAGTAATGAATCAAGACAGAGAGTTGCGAGGCTACATAGAGTTTTGTGACACGATAAGAGCGACTGAAGTACTACCCTACGAGAGAATCGAGGAATCTTACATGTGTGATTTGACATGTGCTGTACAATTTCCACAAAGGGGACGTTGTGGCCTTGTTTATCTGGCATCCACCACCCTTAGGAGCTCCACACCACCCGCCACCATCCTTCATGACGCCGCAACCACCACCCCCGCCACCGGAGTCACAGGTGTACCCACCGTCAGAGTCGGCTGCCTACCAGAGATAAGAGTCAGCAGAGTCAGCAGAGTCACCCGCGTGCCCACCACCAGTGGAAGAGGAGGTAAATTCCGAAGAACCCGCAAATCTCAAGAATTTAACAATGTATAAAACTTATTCAAATGTTAAAATTATAGGTGAAACGCCCGATGTCTACATAATCGGTCTGGCAGTTTCAGTAACGTCTTCCTCCCAAAGTCTGTCTATTATTTGGATTGTAAGCGATTTAAATCTAAAGTACGCTGTATGATGTATCTCGGAGGACAAAGTGTGATGTTTAAAAGTGAATTAATAAACTAGGTTGTTTTCATATTGTAGCACTCTGCTGGCGTAATCGGAGTTAGTGGTGATATTTTGAAAAACGTGAGAGGGGAACGCATTTTGTGAGTAGAGAGAGCGTAGCCGCTTGAACGATAGTTTTTATTTTTCTCCCAGGGATATTTCTTTCGCTGCATCTCCAATTGCCATTATGCCATTTAAATGTGACCAATTAATAAGTACGTTATTTACTTCGTATAAACAAACACAACATTTTGTTGATCACAATAATCCTTGTGTAAATATAAACTTTAAACCAGATTGTTATAGTATATTAAACAAAATTTAAATTTTCAAAAATAAATGGTGTGTTAATTACCTGAAATTATTTGGTATTTGCGAAAAAAATTAAAAAAACTTCCCCCTAGATTTTCTTTTTGAATTAAATTTTCCCGGTTAATTTAAAAAAATCAAACTTTCTATATAATTATTGTCGTAATTAACTATGCTTAAATTAGTTTATTTTATATAAATAAAGAAACTGTATTATTGATATTGTAAAAGAGTTCAACCGATACCAAGGAAGTCATTCGGGACCAAATAGTTAAGCCCATTTTGTAAAATATCGAGTTGTTTTCCCTTAAGAACAAATATAGTATTAATTGTCAAATAAAACAGTCCCAAGAGACACATTTGCATCAAAATCGTTAGAGTTATTTGTAAAATATATCGTTTTTTAAAAATTAGTCATAAGTGAACTATCCCTAAATGATGTTTTACCCCAAACATTTATACCGTGTTATTTTGTCATACCACACAATTTCCAGATATACATTTTGAACAAAATCTTCTGCAAATTTAGCGATAATTAGATTAAACCGCCTTGTTTCACTTTATATTTATATCTTATCGGTATCATGGAGTAATAAATTACATTCATGGATGTGTATATATATATATATATATGTATATATATATATAATAAAGAATTTAAAACATTTAAATTATAAAGAGTTTCGGCAGAAACCAATGCTACCAACATAAAATGGTTTCGTCGTACAACTAAGATATATTTAAAATTAATACATTTGTAATAATGGAAAAGGGAGGATTAAAATAATTTCATAGTGCACTGTTTACTTATTATATATCAATGGCGGAATAACGGGACATAAGCTTTCTCATCACAGCGCTATATCGATATCCGAATCACTATCTTCAGTTGGAGTGTTTGTAGTTAATATTGGTGAAGGGATTGTTATGTTTATTGTAGGAATACTATTGTTGTTACTTGTTGCGGATCTTGAAAACGTGGTTCGGATACGTCGTATTGTGCGCCTCCGGTCAATGTGACCTATGCGAACCACCAAAGGTTGCACGGGTACAATAGTTTTCAATGACCCTGAGATACCTGGAGACCGCAGGTCCTGAAACACCGGAGGCAGTGCGTCCAGAAGTTACCTAAAGTCCTTGCATACCTCACAGGGGGCCATCTGGAGACATCAGGTCCTGGAACACCGGAGGCAGTGCGTCCAGAAGTTACCTAAGTCCTGCATACTTCACAGGGGGCCATCTGGAGACATCAGGTCCTGAAAACCGCAGGCAGTGCGTCCATAAGTTACCTAAAGTTCTGCATACCTCACAGGAGGCCATCTGGATACATCAGGTCCTGAAACACCGGAGGAAGTGCGTCCAGAAGTTACCTAAGTCCTGCAGGGGGCCGTCTGGAGACATCAGATCCTGAAACACCGGAGGAAAAGCGTCCAGAAGTTACCTAAAGTCCTGCATACCTCACAGGAGGCCGTCTGGAGATATCAGGTCCTGAAACACCAGAGGCATCGCGTTCTGAGGTGTACTGCAGTCCTGCAGGTCCCGGAGGGAATCCATGATTTGGTCTCCTTGATGCTGTATGTCTCCGGTAGAGAGCCACACGCCAGTGGCCACGGTGGTTGGTGGCAGCAGGTCATTTGAAGGTCTTCGCCGTATTACATCATTCAGATAGGTGACCATCGCCTCTATCAGGTTGTCAGCCAATCTCATAATTTCTTTGGCCTGAGCTATTTCAGCTGCCTGCTGAACAGCTGTGAGGCCATCGGCGCTCCACCAGGTCTCATCCAAGCAATTAGACTAGGTTTTCATAATGTGTTTACCAATGTTAAAGCGTTATTGAGGTGTGTAAGGTTCTATAAATGTGCATGAAAACACAGCCCACAATGATAAGAGTAAAAAAAACTAAATTCCCTTCTAGAGGTTATTCGTGTCAATAGAAAACAGGCAGCTATTATAAATATAATAACTAAAAAGCTTGGATTTTAGGCACACATAATAGTTATAGTTTTTTTTATCTTTTTGGAAACTCGATTTCGGCTTAGTTAATAAAAACCCTGGTCTCCACAACCTGGCTAAACTCTTTTTAAATTCAATATGGGGAAAGTTTGGGCAAATACTCGATTTACCACACGTAGCCGGTGTTAACGACTATCAGAACATCCAAAAGTACCTGACGTAACCATACATCACCGTGGACAGCGTCATGAATGTAAATGATGAGGTTATGTTCCTCAATTACAAGGATGCGCGTGACGCGTTGCGCCCTAACCCTAACACGAGTGTGGCGGTGGCGTGCTACACGACTGACATGGCTAGGTTGCACTTATACAGCATCCTTGAACAATTGGGGGACCGCGTTTTGTATCACGATACAGATAGCGTTCTATTCACTGAACGCCCCGGCGATTGGAGTCCACCAACCGGAGACTTTTTAGGTGACCTCACTGATGAACTTCAGGATTACGGTCCAGGAAGCTACATTAGCGCCTGTGTATCTGGCGGTCGCAAGAATTACGCGTACCGAGTTTGTGTTGGGGTTGGTCATGCTAAAACAAAAACTGTTTGCAAGGTTCGAGGGATCACCATAAACTATGGCAACTGGAACGATATTAATTTTGACGTTTTGAAAGCGATGGTCATTGAACAGGCCGCGGAAAGATAAGTACATATACTGCACCAAATTGTAAGAAAAGGCCTTGCGACTGTATATACCGTTTCGCAGAATAAAGTCTATCGGCCCATGTACACCAAACGGCGGATAACCGATGATTTTAATACGTTGCCGTTTGGGTATCAAAGTCCTTGTAAACGCACTCGCCACAAATAAAAGGTGATCACTTAGACGGGCTGAATAATCACCTTTTTTTCTTTCACTCTAGACAGTTGTCTGACATACCATTTTTCAAAGATTTGAGATATTTTTCATATTTTTTTCTGCATGAAAAGGCGTATATTTTTAATTGATTTACTTATGCAGCCGGGATACTTTTTTATATTTTTTATCCACCAATACAATCCTCCACCTACCTCATTATTTCTAGTCAATATAATTAGTTGTTTGTATATATTTTAATTCTAGTCAATTTTCTTTCCTTGTATATATGTTAAATAGAAACTATCTGGTTGTGTACGTATATTAAAATACTATTTAAGCTGGACTTTGTAAATTAATACAGAGGCCAATATTACTGCTACGAGCTCAAGTAATTGAATATTGTTTCCTCTACACCTAAACGTGTATAATTTACTTCAAGGTGTAATATATATTCTATAACTATAATTTTTTATAAATAAATATTCCAAGTATACTTTTCATGGCATGAGCCAAATTTCTATAACTTTTATTTTTGTGTAAATAAATATTCCAAGTTCACATTTCTTGGCGTGAACTATATTCTAAAACTGATGTGGGTAAAATAAATATTCCAAGTGTACTTTTCACGTTGTGCGGTATATTTGTAGATTAATATTTAATGTATATTTTTCACAGTGTCGGCTATTTTTATTGTAAATAAATATTATAAAATTGTTATATTTGTATTTTAACGTCTTCACCCCATGCCCCAAGCCAATAATGCCATTGAACAAGTTAAGTTATTATATTAATATGCACATCTGGGAAATATTAATCTAATGTTTTCATAGCTGCTGAATTGAGAGCCACCTCTGGGCCCCTTAATGTTTGGTATAGGGAGGCCGTAAGTATCTCAAACTAAAGAGAGGTAAACACACTATTATAGTTGTTACCATTATTAAATCTAAAAACATTAATTTGCTTACTACAACAAAAAAGAAAAGAAAAAAGTTTAAATGTTTATCGTTTATTAATATTTCTGGAGAAAATAAGCTCATTACATGCTGTCAGCCAAATTTTAGATACATCTATAAGCTTTTATTTTAGTTACTGTGGACTTTTATATCATAAAATCCACGGAAGTTACAGTCAATAATGTTGTAACAAGTAACATGATGTTTCCCCTCCCCTTGAACCATACATCCGAGCTCCCCCCCTTTCCCACACGAGTTTTGGAAGTGGAAACATGTGTTTTTGTACTATTTGGGGTACCAACTAATAAAAAACACGCAATATCGTATCACAAAGTTCACACGTAAAACCAGTTGCTCCCCCAATAGGAGGGTCCAACGTTTTATTTTATTGTAGGCTAAATTTTTTTTCTCGCTAATCTTTTAGGGTGCGAAACGCCATATTTGGGAGCAAAACGGTGTAAAACAGCACTTTTATTTTAGCATTAAAAAACACAACTAGTGAATGGGGGGGAGGGCTACGCTTAAATTGCCCCCCCCCCACCTTTATCCCTTTTAAATATATTTTCTTGCAAAACTATTCAGGTGCAAAGCAGGACTTTTAAGGTGCGGACGCATATAACCTGATTTTGGTTGGAAGAACAGTAGAGAAAATCAAAACATATTTCCTTGAGGCCAACATTGATAATATTTTAGTATATTCCTTGTGTTATTTGATAGGTATTGATAATATCTATCAAAAGTAACATCTGCAGATGACATAACTTTATGTATGAATATATTAACATTGTTTTAGTAACTTTAGTAACTAACTTCTACTGTTCTTCCTACCAAAATCATACTATAGCTACCAATACACAGTAAAAATTACTGATTTGCGACCGAAATTCTAGATGAACCAATAATGATATATTTTTAATTGTTCTATTATGATTGTATGGACATATTTCTAAATTGATATTGAATTATATAATACATTTTTTATGCATACATTTTTAAAATTAACTCAAAACACGCATTTTTGAAAATGGTTTGATTTTTAAAAAAACATACCATCTTAAGTTTTGTGTGTAATTTACAAATATAATATTTTTAATCATATAAACCTATTCCATTGGCTAGAAATTGGTCATTAGTTACTTAATTGTAGGTCTATAACAAGATAGCGGTGGAAACCCCCACCACACCTACTCGAGACAAGAGAGAGGGGAAGTTTCTCGGTAGAACCCGAGGCTCAGTAGTCAGTAATCCTATTGTTCGCTTGACAGGACAACACTAATAACCTTGGAACCTTTCCAGAGGACCAGATAGAATATTTCAGTTGTTTTATTTTTTTCAGAGTCTTAAAAAAAATCTTTACAAGCTAGAAAATGAACCTACATCAATATTATTTCATAAAATAAATAATTTAATTTTTTTTCAATAGAGATTTTTAACGTGCAATTTTTTAAAACAAGGATTATATCCGCACTTGACTAACAAACTAGCTTTTAGCTATGACATACATAACAGTTTACTAAAGAAAGTTAAATTAACGACTCTACCTGGTATTGAAACCAGGACCCTTAGCATAGTAAGCACAAGTGCTATGGACGTAGCTAAAATGGTGCTTAAAATATAAAGAGAAATGTATTACGGTTAATATGATAAATCACTTTAAATAAATGTTAAAAAATAATATAACGATAAAAGTATAGCTGTGGTAAAATTATATTCAACACCAAAACTGGATTCAATTGGAATGTTGCCTAAGTTGACGCACCTTATGATGACTCTCGACACAAAGTATTACATTATTTACATTTATTTTGTATTGAAGATTTAATATTTTTCTAAAAAATATATTTAATTTTATGCTTCGATAGTAATTCACTCTTTGGAGTCAGCGTAGCCTGTAAGTGACTGTCCAACTGCGCCATCTATCTAGACACAATGATACATGGACCGGGCATGTTTGTAGGCTGCCATCTGTTGGAAGAAGGGGAAATTTTTACTGTGTTGTCAAAACCTTCTTGATTTCAGTTTACCAACCAATGTCATATTTTTAAGGAGATAACAAAAACAATTGGTGGTGTTTAAAAACTGACGATTGAAAGAGTGTTGACCAAATTATTGAATAAAATAAAACAAATTGCCATTGACTTTAAATGTTGGTTGTTACTAAATTTGACATTTTTTATATGATAGTATTAAAGAAGAAGTTAAACCTACGTCTAAACTAAAATGTATATTAATATGTTTGTTTTTGTTGAGTTGCTATTGTTCGTTACTTATAATTTTCTGTGAACATAAAAATGTAAATAGCCTGACTTTGTGTCAGTTCTCTGTTGTAGTTCCTGTGAATATAATTAATAACAAATTGAGAAAAAGAAAAAACGAGAGAAACCACGTGGTAAAACCCAAGTTTGGGTGCGGAAAACGCTAAGTTATTAAGTGAGATTAGTATCGCATTGTGTGTGATAAAGAAGGAGGAGGCGTGTCCCGAGATCGTCTGACCATCTGCTTCCTGGCCCATTTAGAGGAATAAATGGAAGTTTCTGCCACGTGGTAACTGGTGGATGTCGTATCAGGTTGGGTACAACCTGCCAGCCGCTCGAACCTAACCCAGAGGTCCTGTAGAAAAAGATAATCTGTGTTCCGATCGACTAAGAGAGCAAACAGTCGAGGTGCTTCCTTGCCCACCGCTTCAGGAGGTTTCTCTCAGCAACCAACACGTATTAGTGATTGAAAATAAAAGAGTAAGTAAAAGAGGAATCCTACAGGAGTCAGCGTAGCCTTTCGAAATGTTCGGAAACTATATTCTATTCGTCAAGTATACCAGGGTTGAACTAGGCCCTCCAAAATGGCGTGAAACTTGTATTTTTAGAGAACGTAAAATATTTTGAAGAGCCCACATTTGTTTACCTATTTACTGTAAAATAACTATACGAGTGCTGGTGGAATTCAATAAATTCATTGAAAGTAAAAAATATTGGTAGTTCCAGAAAAGACTTCCAAAATAATTATTTTTTGTTTGTTTTCCCCGTGTGTCTCAAAGCATTGTTTAATATTGTGAATTGCATAGGTTATGTTCAATAAATATAGTATAATTTCATTGACTAGATTAATTTTATTTCACAAAAGTGAAAAAACATCAAGCAGTTAAGAAACAAATTGTACAAGATGCTATGCTATATCCTTGGCAAGGATCCTCGGAATATTTGGATACAGCCTGTCTCAACAACATCCGTCCTGAGCAAACTGGGATCGTCTCGGAAAAAAGGAAGCGTAGACATCACACACCTAATTACCTGAACAAAACCTGACTTGTATCAGCGCTGAAAATAAGTCCCTTCTATACAACAAATTACAAAATAAGTTTTAAAATTATTAAATGAATTCAACTTTATATATTCAAATACTGAGATCGTAAGACAACTCCCTCCCCCTCCCTGGAATAAGTTTTGATCACAACGTTCTCTCTCTCACCCTTTTCTATTTCTAGTTTCTCTAATTAACTTACTGTGAATAGTAATATTAAATGGACATTACAAGTATTATTATGCTATGAATGGGATCTATTTAGCCTCCTTTCCTTAATAAAATAATTATTATCTTCACATCATCCAACGAAAATACTGTTTACTTGTCGTATGAGCAAAAAAATTATATGGTAGTCGAAAGTTTAGAAAAAGATGATTTTTGGAAAATTGATATGGAATCAAAATAACTAGATTTTATTAAAATTGCATATTTCCAGAGCCAATAGATCCTAAGCACACTAGAGCAATGAAAATAAATCAGAATATATTTTGAATGCACGAAAGATTAAAATAAAAATGTAGCATTTATGGTCCAAGTAAACAAATGGGCTAGTCAATCATCATAATACACTTACCCAATCTCATCAACTAGGCCAGGCACGCCGAATTCACAACACGGCAACACGACAACTACGTCCTGCGAGCAACAGTCAAGCGCCAAGCCAAGTGCCTCATCTCACCGCTAGAGACCACCACCCAGCTCAATTCCGCTTGACATCAACAAACGAACTTACGAGAACAATGGAGGACTTGCTAGGTCCTGCCAGAAGATAATCGACGTTTCTGTGTCGCGCGCATCCCCCCTCCCTGTGTGTTTTTCTCTGTGACTCCCACCTTTTTCCTTCTCCCACCTTTTTCCTTCTCGGTTGTTCGACGAGTGTGCCCCATATATACAACCGTCTGCCAAGTGAGAAACTACTCTTGGACTAGGCATCGACAGTGTAGGTTTAAGCAGGAGGCTTCCTAGACTTATTATAATGTAAGAATATACTCTTGGAGTAGATCGAGACAATGTAGGACTATGCAGGAGGATTCCAAACTTATTATAATACTGTAAGATAAGATTATTATTCAGCGTAAACTTTACTATTTAAAATTCTATTTCTGTCATTACTTTTGTTATAAAATGTTAGTGAGGCTAAGTTTTAAATCTTGGTTCATTCGCAGAACAGACAATTAACTGTACTTGCGAGTTATTTCACTACACGAGTTTAGTAAACATAAATATGGAAATGTTGTTTACAACGTTAGGCCAGCGACTTTCATATGTGAGTAAAGTTCAAAGGTTACACGAATCAATTTTGCTGTTATTTAGGTCTCTTAAGAATAATTCTGCGAACTTAAATTTAGTGAGTATTTATGTGGGGAAGTTCTTTTAGAATAGGAGACCAAATTTTTCGAATGTAAGGAAAATTATACTTTTCACTTATTAGGAATAAATATTGATTGTAATTTTTGGTACTTGTAAAGTGGGTTCTGGACTAGCTAAGTTACGAGTTGGAGAGGAAGGTGATAACTAGTATATTCCTGTACTTTCACAATTTGGTGACTTTGACATATTATTGTTACATAGGTGTTGTAAAACATTGTACGAGAATGTTGTGTTTTCGCAACAAGTAAAGGTATGGGTTATGTTACAGAAATCTTCTATACTGTTAGAGATTGTCTTAATCAAAAAGTTTATGACTACACGCGTTGGCGTTGATAGTATATTCCGATAAATATTTCATGGAATGTAATAAAATATTTGTAGAAGAAAAGAAAGTAAATGTTAACTAAATATATTTTGTTTTTGAACGATATTTATTATTATTGTTGAGCGTGTTTAAGGTCATTTGACTATCATTGTTTTTAGGAGGAACTCTAATGTCTGTTTAATATCTATGCATTGGTCTATAAATAAAATTGACATAAGTTAAACTGGAATACACTTATGACTTACCATCATTTACTTTTTCTATTACATCACATTATCCCTAGGTTAAATAATGTTTAGTATCCAAAGTCCTTCTTTTCTAAGTCTTCGTCCACGTCGTGTAGCTTAGGCATTATGTGAAGGTGGACATTAATAATATTTTTCCGCTTCTAGGAGTGAGTAGCGTGTGCTGGGCACATGTTGTGTACCCAGCATTTGTATAAGACAAAGAAAGAATTTTAATCGCTCTGCGCACTTCTATTAGATGAATCCTTTTTTTTATAGACCATTTTATCTAGTTTTGTTTATGTATTTGGACCCCTCTAACTTTAAGGGTGTGTTACAAAGTAACCAAAGATTTTGTAAATAAGTAATTATATAAATTTTTATTCTTTACTAGCTCACCTGACAGACGTCGTTCTGTCAAAAGCTATTGGACTGTGGCAGTCCCACAAGTCCTGGTGATGGCGTATCTTATAGAGTGTATATTTCGTGATGACATCTTTAGTTTTCAGTAATGGTCACTGAACAGATAAGTTTGTGATATTATACAGTAAAAATATGTAATTTAAACAAAAAATTGAATATAAACGTATTTCAGAGTGATCACTTTATTTATTGACTATCAAATAATTACCGTGATATCAACAATAAATTTTAATAATGTTAATATACTTTTCTATTTATTTTTAATGTCATAATCATAAACAACAACAACTACTTACAAAATTATGTTTTATATTTCGTATACTGCAATATTGTAGTAATATTGTGTTAAATTATATTTTCATTGTAATGCTTTATGGTATACGATATTTTTCGTTTGATTACCTGGCGCGTAAACAAACAAAGCTGATGGTTTTCCAACACGGGAATAGGCAACACACCATTGGCCATGCGATAAACATGGGTTTTCAAGATTAATATCGCAAACACTCAATGACTGCCCCTGGGATTTATTTATGGTCATAGCGAGAGCAAGCCGCACTGGAAATAGCAGTCATTTAAATTCAAATGGTATGTAAGTAGGAATCATTGGGATGCGTGGTATCAAAACGTATTCTCCTTTATACGTTCCCTTTACAATGGTTGCTTCGATCACGCTGTTCAGTAATTTTTTCCCCACTAGCCGTGTGCCGTTACAAAGACGTGGTTGGTTGATATTTCTCAACACTATGATCACTTATCCGACCTTTAATTGAATATTGTGAGGCGGCAATCCTGGCAAATCCAGCGAGCTCAAAAATTCGGGTGGATAGTTGATGACATAATATTGGTTATTAGCGGAATCAACTGATTTGTATGTCCTCAATTCACTGACAATTTCATTTTGAATTTTGAAATTTAATTCATTTACATCCATTTTTTTGGCAGCCAATATAGCTAGTTTGTTCAACCAAATATTATCTCTGTAATTTTTAGCAAAGTTTGGGAACACCTTTTGAATGAGTTCGGTTTTTGATTCAGTAAACTGATAAAAATCGTCAGGAAAGGTAACGCAGCCAGTCAAAACGTCTAAAACGAAGTTGCCACTACCTATCTTCATGAGTTGTTTTGGAAATATTTCTTCAGCTATATCATTTTGCAACTCGACACGCATATTCTTGTTTAAATTTAGTATTTTTAAGTGTTTCCACAAAACGGAATACTTTAAACATCTATTAAGTTCATCATCTGACATTGACCGTGGAATCAGTAGCAATGTTTGACGAAAATCTCCTGTTAACAAAATCATCGCACCACCAAATCGGTTTTGATTGTTCCAAATATCTTGAATGGTTCGGTCTAATGCCTCCAAAGACTTTTTATGTTCCATCGTGCATTCATCCAACACTATCAATTTGCATGGCTGCAAAACCTTTGCCATTGCAGAGTTCTTTGAAATGTTGCACATCGGAGTTTCGTTGTTTTGCATATTCAACGACAATTTTAGCGCTGAATGGGCTGTTCGACCTCCTTCTAACAATATAGCTGCAATGCTTGATGAATCAAGTGCTAGTGCAATTTCATTGTGTGAGCGAATTGTTGTTAAAATCAATGAAATCAAAAAAGTTTTTCCTGTACCACCGGGAGCGTCCAAGAAGTAAATACCACCAGTTCCATCATGTACAACTTTCATAACAGTATCAAATACATACTTTAGTTATTGGTTCAAGAGGGGAAGGTTTATTCAAACTGATTCTCTTAAAGCATCGATATCGCACAGTTTTTCTCGTTGCAACTCTTGATTAAAATTGTCGTGCATAGGGCGATTGGGTGCGGCCATCCCTAATTGAGATAATACTTGGTTTGACATCATTAAGCACATGTCCACAATTGATATTAATGCCTCATTGTAAATTTCTTCAATGACTTGTAAATTTGGATTTCCTGTTCTAATGTGCATTTTATGCAAGATATCGTCACACATATCATCTTTGTATTTTATGCATAAATTAATTGGTTTTGGTGGGAAGCATGCTAATATAATTATAGAAAACAATGTTCGTATTTGATGAGCTTGTGAAGAAATTATAGAATCATTGAGAGTTTGATCCCAATGAGCGTCATTTTCTAACAGTTGCAAGTGTTGACAGGATTCTCTATAATAGCCACACAGTTCACCATTAACAGTTCTTAAATGTTGGAATGATGTTGGGCCTCGAACTTTGACTAATAGCAATCGCAAATAAAAACCCTCATCGTTGCTTGGATGGACTGAATATATTCTACCTATTGATCCGGTGGAATATACATTTGGGTAGCCTGGAACTGGTTTTCCTTGTTTCCGTCGTTGAAATTTCTTTGAGGATTGATTCCAAGTATAATATTTTGGCATTTCGGAGTATAGCAGTGTTCGGGCGAGATCTTCATTCTGACACATTTAAAAAAAACAACTGGTCAAAGTTGTAGATGGTGGTTGAACAGCTAGTTGTAATGCGTTCTGTGCCGTTAAATATACTCTTTGACCATTTTATAAGTGTATGGCTAAGTGAACAACAGTGGGGTGTCTTTCATGATTGGGAAAAGAAAAAATGCACCAAATTTCTTCATTACTGCTAACATAACGGCCCATTTGTATTGGGTAAATTCGTTATTGGAATTCTCTGCACCAACTCCAATCACAACCATGTCACTTCCTTTGGTTATATATTTACAAATTTATTTGATAGATTTCACGGAATGGCAAGATTCAACATTGATGTGCGCCTTGAAAGTCTTTGATAGGATCAGGATCGGTGAATATGGAACAATCCAACGATTATCAATTTCAATGTATTGTTTATTAACTTTGACGATTGTTGATTTTCCGTTGTCTGCAGTTTATCGGCGACGATACAGTGGATAACCATCATTTCCGGTAATTGTTTCTGCTACTAATGCCCGTGGATAACGCTTCGAACATTTACCATCCACCATACATGAATTTTGATTAAGTGATCAACAGGGACCATGAATCATGTTTTTAATAACTACCTCATGCAAGCCTGGATCTACTTGTACATGAGGGATTTCAGCTGATATCACTTCATCAACTTCATTTGGTCTTATCTTATCAACCAACCAAATCAGAATATGTGCACGAGGCAATCCACGTTTCTGCCACTCCACAGAATACATCCAGCAGCGCGTCTCGACAAACACGCTATGTTTCACAATTAAACCAATTAAAGATTTCCACTTTTGTTTGAATACTCTTGCCGTAATGTCTTGGCGATCAATGGGTGATTGACCAGGGAATAACTCAAGTTTGATTTCTATCCACTGTGGATTGCACGTGAATGTGATAAATAAATCTGCTGTACCATAATGACGAACATACGACATGGTACCTTGAACATATTCACGCATATGTCGAGGACTTCCGATGTATGTTGCTGGAATAATTGTTATCCGGCCGACATTCTCTGCATTTACATCAGTATTAATCGCATCTCGAAGGTGAATATACTCTCCAGAACGGAGTTTGATCTGGTTCAACCTGATGAATGCCAATCGCTCTGTTTCAATTTTGACATACATATCAACAGCTTATTGGTGAAATAATCGCCGACATTTCAAGATGTGATTGTCTTCATTCTCACTAACCATCAGGTGGTATGAATAAGAGTTCATTGAACTTACTTTTTTGTTGGTTTCGGCACCTGTAAATGAATTATTGTTTTAATGACAGTGATTGAATTTGCATATAATACATATAGTATTTGATACAAAATCTCCATTGATAAACTAAATTTGTAATTACCTCTAAGGGGATTTATCATCTTGATTGAGAAGTGATAACCATCTTCACCTTGCTAAAATATGATGGAATATTGTAGCGCATCATATGAGCGGTGTGTTTCATACACACGCTGTAACTGATCATTCCGGTGATGTAAAACAATATCACGGGCTTAAAAATTTTCTCCAACTATAACAATGGCAACTTCATCAACTGTTGGTGCATTGAAACGTCTTGCATGTTGGCCCACAGGAGTTTTATCAGCTCTGATTACAAGTTTGTGATTATTATATGATATTATATCCAGTGCAGTTTTGGACAATGTAATCAACTGATTGTGTTGATGAAAGAAAGTTTGTAATTCTTCTAAAATAGACCTATTCACTGAACTGTTATGTGCACAACGCAGATCAATTTCGTGTGTTGAATTGCCCATGAAATAAATTTGCAGGAATTTGTAGTCGCCATCTGACACCGGCAGTGAACCTGCTCGGTGATATATTTGGCCTTGTATCTGTGAATTAATAATACAGGTTTATTACTTTTGTTACAAAAATTATAAAATAAAATAAACAAAGCAACACAGGGGATAAGTCTGTTTGTTATAAATTACTTTGAAAGTTGGCATAACATTGTCTCGAGCTACATTTGTTGCCCCAAATGAAGTCATTTGGAAACAGTTGTTATATTTTTGATATTAGTAAGGAAATGTATGGAATCCGTTCCTGTTCCGGAAAACAATGAGTACAATGGCTCTGAACCAATAGAACTAATTTCACTTTGACATTTTCGCAACACAATCCAATGGCTTCATTTTTGTATTTCAATGCCTTACAATGTGGGCAAACTGAGTTCATAGCAACGCATTGGTAGGCACTGTGGTCAATTGAAACATCGTAACTGAAAGAAGCTCGTTTCAAACCTGCAAGATTATTGGCTGAATGACGTACTGCACGGGTTTGTGATGTCCGAATCCTTTCCATTTCATTTCCTTCTTCACGTTGCTGTGCAGTCCGATAAGAGCGAGAGTTAGCTTGGTTTCTAGCATTTCGAGTTCTTCGACCCAAATTGCTCCACCCGCGTCTTATAGGCGGCATGAGTCTTGAACTGAGTTTAAATGGAAACACACACAAAATAAAACAATCAACCAAAGATAAATCAAGGAACTTGTTTGTCAATTGAGAAGCTAAGATTTAAAAACAACCAAGAAAATAATACACACTAATTGAGAATCTAATGAAAAACTGTCAAAGTCAAACTGTATATCGTAGAAAGAGAAAGTGTCAAATCTACGGATGCATTCAAGTATTTTATATTAATTTTAAGGTTACGTTCATAATTATAAAGCTAATTAAATTTCAAATGTTTTTTCTTTATAATATGGTTTAGTACTCTTTTGTTTTATTTGAATAAAACGAAACAGTAAGTAAATGAATCGAAAGTTGATTTTAAGATGTCTGAGATCGATTCACTTAATCGATTTATTGCTCAAATCGATCTTTATGACCCCAAAAAAATCGATTCTTCGATTAATCTATATCGGATCGCCATCCCTAGAATTGACTACTAGGAACAGTTTGAATGGGGAAAATAATGTTGTTTTTACGTTTTTCAGCGAAATTTTTCCAATTTTTCTCTTAATAAGAACCTTCCTCGGACTTCAACGANGGGGGGGGGGGGGAAATTAGCAGAATTGGTCCAGCCGCTCTTGAGTTTTGCGCTTAGCAACACATTTAGACATTCATTTCTATTTATATAGATTTTATAAACTTTCGCTAAAATACCATTATTGATTAAAAATGTATTTTATTGTAATATATTGAAAACATTTGTTTTATTGTCATGGCTACTGGATATTTATATATAGTACTATGTTCGTGGAGTAGAAGTTACAACTCCAAATTGTTCATAGTAGAAGTTGTCTGTTTTATCCATATTACTCAGCTTGTTAGAACTAATTGCAGAGGCAACGGCACATCAAACAAGAGCTAGTAAGTTCTGACTTGATGTGGGACTTTCACAAATAGGTATATTTTTAGTCACAGAAATTCATCTATTCATTTGGAAAAACTGGACTCTAATGTATTCCACAACACGATGTGGTCCATGAGCCAAACCTGTAAGATGGATCATATCAGGATATAACATCTTCAGAGAACTTGATATAGTTTGGATCTATCTTACCAACCACAAGGCTCACAACAAAATTACCCTAAATATCCGTCATTTCATCCACAGCGACCCAAATGATGGAGTCTCTTATGTAATTTATTATTCTTTCCATTGTTTCTTCATAATATTTATGCAGATAATTCTTTCTGAGTATTGATTGATCAGGAATTTGTCGCTTCCATTACTGTCACAAGAAGGATGCAAATTCAGGCACTTGGAATTTAAAATATGGGATGTTCGTAGCGACCATTGCACTACACAAGTCAAGACTCACCTGGTGTCATGGTGAACAAAATGAAATATATTATGGTAGCTTATTGATAGACTTTCCCTTTCAACCGCTCGTGTGAAACTAAAATCACTAGGAGATATTACAAGATAAGAATGTAAGTCGTTGGACTAGTGGATTGGAGGGAGGGAGGTTCCAGACAGAAATTACATATATGTTTGCTAAATTATTTAAAAAATTAATCAAAATGTTCATTGTGAAAAGAGAAGGCCTGTACTAGTGGAACAATACTTGAATACCCGAGCTTGATTTTACCCTTTCAATAGTTAATTGAAAAAATCCTTTAAGCTGATTTATACAAAACAAACCAAATCAAACAATGTTTAGAAACTCAACAAATTTGCAATTAGTATTAATATATTTTAAAACAGCACAAATTAGTTAGCCTTAAGTAAAATCATTTGAAAAATATAAACATGTCAAAATATGTAGAACTATATAAAATAAAAATTAAATAATAATTTATTTTCATTTTATAAATAATATTAATCCTAATATCGTGGGATTCCTGGAAAAAACTCACTAAGTCATTTTTTTTTCATGTTTTTATATTTTGCTCTTCATTTTTGAACAACTCACTAAGTCATTTGTTGTTATTTGAACTAACAATGGAATATTCTGTTATCCTCACCAAGTCAACAGAAACATTTTATGTTTCAATAAAACCTAAGTAATGTATACTGACTTAGTAAGTTTCCCTTAGAATTGTTTTGTTCAGTAATTTAAAATATGATAAACAATCTTACCAACTACACGGTTGGTTAGTTAAATCTATCCTGTAAACACTTGCTCATTCGACATTATCAATGACAACAATAGTTAGGAAATAATATGTTCTTTCTTCTTAGACTATTTTGTTTGTTTTATTTCTCACGTGTGTAATTTAACTATATATGAAACGGCTTCCCCTAATAATAAATAAATATATATATATATATATATATATATATGCTATATATGGTACAGAACACACATATAGACATAATTGAGCATACATTTATAGGGCGTGGCCACTCACACATGGAGGTGGTCAGGTGGACTCGGTTCATAGTGCAATAGAAAACACCAACAAGTATGTTCCAGTATGTTCACCTCTTGATTGTCTGACGGTTTTTAGAACAGCGACATCAACGAGGAACAGAAACAAAAAGAGTGGACCTTATCAACTCAAGGAACTGAAATTCATCGATTTATTTGATCTAAAGAACCTGGCATCAAAGAATGTTAGGAATACTACTGTTGATAATTCTGGTAATAAAGTTTGTTGGTTAAAGGCTTTCGTTTCTCAAAATGCTGCCCTAATATAATAAAATACAGGTATGATTACTTTGAACAATATCAGGAAATTGATGTAAGGAAATTTGGCAGAAATCAACTTGATACTGAATGCAAGCAAGGAGAAGAAACAAGACATATTCTCTGTGCCGAAAGAAAGTTATTCCAGAAATATTGTACCATGCTTGGTATAGTTCCATCCCAGATTGCAAAATGAATGAGAGGGTCCCAGAACCAGAGATTATAGATTCTAGAAATGAAGAAGATGCTTGGATAAGTTTAGCCTTTAAACATGCACTTTGTAACCTAACTCTATTGTTTATGGATTTTCAATGTATTTTTTTTTAATCTATTAAAGTTTTAATTGAAAGTCAAATTAATTTTCTTTCCTATTTTGACATTTAAAATAATAGGCATTATGTCATGTACCATGGCAGAGTGTTTTATAAAGTGATGGACTAATATAGAATTATTTATTTTCTAATTGAATGAATGTCAAAAATGACTTTTTATTTTTGAAATTTAACAAACAGATCTTATGTAATGAACATGAGAAAAATTGTGTTTATTTTGTTGGTTTTCTAATTGTACTCTAATTTAATTGCCATTCATTTTACACTTTAATAAGTAAACATTAAAATGTATTTTTAAGTGGATATAATTTGTTCAAATCAGTAATAAAACTAATCTTGAGTTATGATTCAAGACCTCTAAAAACAAATGCACTTGAATGATTATTAAAATTAATAGTTTAACCAGTAGCTATCATGATTCTAAAATAATGATTGTCACTCAATCAACCCTCTATAGCACATATTTTTAATCAGGTAAAATCTCACTAAGCCATAATCAAATTACTTAGTCCATCTTTAATAGTACTTTTTATTATCAGTGAAAACTCACAGAGTCAAGTGAAAGTAATTAATTAATTAAATCTAATCAACACAATTGATTATGACATAATTGTTTACACTTAATATTGTAAATTATGTTCCTATTATTATAAAAAAATAAAATTATTTAAGTTGGATTTATGATTTTCGAAAAAACAAAGTAGAAGTATCATTCTCTCATAAACTAAAAATTGCATTTCTCACAAATTAAGAATTTTGACTTAACTAGTTTCTCCAGCAAGCCCACGATGTGGTGATTCGTTGAGATTTCTATTTTCTGAACATCTAAATGGCGAGGAATAGAATATGTACTTACATAGAAATACCAGCTCTAGTTATGACTTCCAGAATTTTACAGCTTTACCCTTTTCCTACTGTAAGCCTATTTAAAAAAAAACTTTATTGTAATGGCTTCTAAGATATTTCTATATAATTTTGATATGTTCCTGTGATCGAGTGCAATAAAAAAACAAACGCGTTATTCAACCGCAACTAGAGTGTTTACTCTCCAAAATGTGTTCAACAGTAACGATTTCTAATAAAAACTATGATAAAATGTGTATTTTTACCCAATGGGGGAAGAGTTAACCTAAGTTAAAAGCTACAATAAAAACATTTAAATCAGTCCGAGAAGTGTATAATGAAAAGAAAACTTCTTTCATTGGTAGTTCAGGGGGTGGAGGGCAGCTACCAAATACCCTCCCACATTAAAAAATTAAATCCTACCTACGTGCTTGGCTCACACCGTTTTGAGAGAAGCTCCTGAATATTCTATGTACTGTTATCAAATGATGAATATATGAATAGAGGCTATACCTTTATTTCCACGCATTTATATAAACTCTAGAATCGTTGGTTCCCGAACTTGTTGAATGGCGTACCACACAACTCCGTATTTTGGAGCGCCATCAAGATCGTGCTGAATATTTAATATTTGGTACATTTTAATGGCCCCCAGGAATATTATGACACAACACTATTTATAGATTAACAGTTTTTATTTATTATTATTTAACATTTTACTCAATCAATACCGATAATAGGGCACACGTATCAAATAAATATTTTTAAAAAAACACTTATATCTACCCCTCCAACAACTGTTTAAATCTCGTTTCCTTTTGGTTTGACTTTGTCCTGATATATTTATGGTATTTGATGATACTTTATCTTTTTACAACTTGAATTTGCTTGTTTTGTTTGGCTTCTCACGATGTACTATCTGTAATAAATGTACGTACCACTGGTAGTACGCGTACCATGGTTTGGGAACCGCTGCTCTAGATAATAGAGTCGGATACTTAGCGCGTCCTCTTACTGAGATAATATTTAATTCCCGTTGGGAGAGTAATATTTATAATATTTTGATTAATGTACAGCCTCGAGGTAGAAAGTTCATGAATAACTTTCCAATTGATTGTAAAAATCTATAGAATCCTTATATTATAAAATTAGTCACAATTTTTTCAAACAACATAGCAATAAGCGATAGACATATGTTAATATGTTTTCATTAAACGCAGATTTAAAACTGTCTCAGTTTACTAGAAGAAATAAAGCAGTTTTCTAAGCAGTAAGGACAAAGCTTATTCAATGTAGCCTGTTTATTCAAACACTTTGAAAGTAATAGAGTGGTGGGGGTATTTCCTTTCCTCCAGGGTGGGGAAAGTAATAGAGTGGTGGGGGTATTTCCTTTCCTCCAGGGTTGAGTGGTGGGGGTATTTCCTCTCCTCCAGCAGGTACTCAGCTCGAGAAGGGAGATAAGACCCAAAAGGGAATTTGGTTTTCAATTCTGCCGTACCTTAATATGGCATGACAAATTCAACATTTTGATAGTTGGTAAGCTACTCTTAAATTGGCCCTCACAAACATAAACAGTCGTACCGTGTCTGGGGTCAGGGTGCAAAACGTTGCGAAATATATGTGAAACGGAGGTACATTTAAATTTTAACTTTATTCCTAAGATTGACCAAATGTATTTTAGTACACACTAGTTAATATGTTTTTAATATTAACTATTCCATTCAGAGACAATCTAACCATTAATACACCAAACTATAAAAACATGTTTTTTCCTAGAATATCTTGCACTAAAGTACCGTATTCATGGGCCAAACATTTTGTTTCCTTCTCATTGAAAATGTAAAATAACCTGAATCGAAGAAGCGTAATATCCTTTACCCAAAATGTAAGCTAACTAATCTTAAGATATAAAATGAGGAGGGTGAATTCTATGGTAATAACCAGGCATTAACCTATAGAGAGAGAGAGAGGACTTAAACAATCTAAAGCCTGGTCTACATACTTCGTATTCGTAATTACGTAGTCCATAACACTCCCTAAAAGTTGTATCAACATTAATTTTCTGAATGATTTCCATTACGTAAAACCAATAACAGGTACATAAACAAATAAACATAGATACGCGCGCTTATCGAGAGTAAAGCATAATTGATTGTGGAGAAAACGGCTGCCATTTTTTAATGTGTCGTATTTTCATTTCTCCACTTTAATAACAATTTATAGAAACATTGATAAAGTAAGGCTATCGTTACTATAATTACAAGAAACAAGCAAAAGAGAACATAACTAAAATGCTGATTATGTTTATAGAATTTGATTCTTTTTTATTTCGATGAGTTTGATTAGACGAGGTATTAAAATACCATCCCATTGGTTGGCTCGATGCCACGTGGTTAAGGGCACGGATGTACTGCACAGTAAATCTATTGATTCCCAGGAGATGGTTGACCTGACCTGGTGAGTCCTCCTCAACGAGTTGTGTGTGATGTTATGTTGAATTGTCCTTATCACCCCTACTCATTGAGTTGTACGGGGTGGTGAACATACCTGAAGTGGAGGAGATCACATCCATAGTCACCTCTTGCTACTCCCCCAATGTTGTTGGACAGGAAGGGGGGTTACCAGGTACTCTAATTACTCTCATCTAGAAGCGCATGGGGCAGAACCAACCATCGGCCGGGTTAGTTGCACGCGCAGTGTTTCAATACTTGTGAGCGCTGTGAGCCAAGGTTCCAGAAAATCACTCTACCTGTTATCCTGTCCTAGGTACCACCTGTACTGATAGAGATGCGCAGACCCCACGCGCATGCCAGAACAGTCCGTGATTTACACAAACTTTAGCGTCACGCTCAGAATGTTCTTATGTCATGTAACTACCATCGGTCCTCTTCTTGTTTTCCTTCTAAGGCATCCACCTGGTGCACTTTTATATCTACAGTGGTAGACCTTGATAGAAGGTCTGGAACGACATGTTCTTTTCCTTTTCGGTGTACCAAAGAAAAACTGTAGGGTTGTAAACGAAGGGCCCATCAAGCGAGTCTGACATTCGGATCCTTTAAGTTGTGTAGCCATAACAAACTATAATGTTCGGCTATTACCGTAAAATGCGTCCCTTCCACATAAGGTATAAGTTTCTCCACTTCCCAGATAACGGCCAGGCATTCTCTCTCCATTGCAGAGAATTTTTGCTCAGCCTTACCTAGCGTTCGACTGGCATAAGCGATCACCTTTTCAACCTTCTCACTTTGTTGACTAAAAACGGCACCTATCCCCACTCTTGACGCATCACATAAAATGGTAAAGGCTTTTGTGAAATCTGAACAGGTCGAAATTGGTGCTTTGATTAAAGCACTACGGATATCTTCAAAAGTCTCCTGAGCTTCCTCTCTCTGTCTACATGAGCTTCTGTTTCTTCTTTAGAAGCGAGGTGAGTGGATACATTCAACAAGAGAAATCTGGGATAAATCGGCGGTACCATGATGCAGTACCACAGAATTGACTTACCGCCTGTTGGTTCTTAGGGACGGGGATCTGGATTATGGCCTGAACCTTTTCAGGATCCACCCGCAGTCCACGCTGATTCACAATGTACCCTAAGTTTCGTAGCTCGGGATGGCAAAGATGACATTTTTCCTGATTTAAGGTGAGCTTGGCTGCCTTCAGACGTTTAAAGCATTCCGCGAGTACCTCTAGATGACGTTTAAATGTGGAGGTCACCACGATGATGTCATCCAGGTACACGAACACATGTGTTTCGAGTTCAGCACCAACTACTGAATCAATAAACCACTGCCACGTGGCAGGAGCATTGTGTATCCCAAGTGGTATTGCAGTAAACTCAAATAGACCTCAGCCTGGTATGGTAAATGCAGTCTTTTCACGACTATCCGGAGCTAAAGGGATCTGCCAGTACGCTGATTTTATGTCCAGAGATGATAGATAATGAGCATTTCTTAATCTATCAAGTATGGTCTTCACTTGGGGCAGAGCATATGCGTCCCTCTTTGTCACCGCATTGACCTGACGGAAATCAATACAGAATCGCTTTGACCCGTCCGGTTTGTCTAGAAGCACAATAGGAGAGGACCAGGCACTCTTGGAGGCTACCACCACTCCCAGGGAGAGCATTTGGTCTAGCACCTCATTCACAAGTTGAAGTCTAGCCGGGGACATTGGATAGTATATCTGATTGATAGGGCTAGCAGAGCCGATATTAATCACATTTTCTACGAGGTTCTTACGTCCTAGAGTGTCACCTTGGTTGGTTCTCAAACTGATTCCTAATAAATATGTCTAACTCCAACTTTTCTTCTGGGCTCAAGTGTTCTTCTGACTTCGATCCTTCCTGAAGCTCTATCGTCGCAATGGACGGTCTCTCAGGTGAAAACTCCCACGTCCTGTTGTAGATATTGGTAACAATTTGCATTTTACCCCAAAAATCGATTCCTAAAATCACTGGTTGTCTTAAGCTAGGTACGACCAAAATTGAAAGCTCCCGGGTTCTTCCTTCCACCGTAACAGGGACTTTTAGGTGACCCGTCACCTCATGCTTCTTTGAATCAGCAGTCTCAATCCATTTATCCCCTAAAGGAGTCAGTCGAGATGGAATCCTCTATAGCAGCTCTATTCCCGGTTGTCCTAACACAGTATGTGAGGCACCCGAAACTAGAAGGGCTCTTTCTTTCTTAACAAATAGTCGTATGTCGAGATAAGGTCGTGTATCTCCTGGAAGTGATTTAAACAAGTAATCTATCTTAACCTTCTCTACTTTCTTACCCCGGGAGTCAATTTAAGTGCCCAGGTTGGCTCCCACACCTAGTAGTATTTTTTGGTTGGTTTGATTGACATTTCGGGCAGTTTTTTCAAATGGTGTTTGGGTGACTACATCCATAGCAAACTCTCCTCCTTGCCTGATTACACGTAGCATAATGATGCCCGGTCAGTCCACAATTCCAACATGTGGAGACCTGATTACCCGAAGAAGTTTTCGGGCCCAAACTGGCTAGTCTTCCCCTTGAGACTCCTCGACGATGAACTGAATCTGAAAAGGCCAAGTCAGGTTCTAAAACCTGACTTCCTCTCAATAATGGTCGGGGTATCGTCGACTTTAGACGCCTCCCTTCAGCTTTCCACCCCACGTAACGAATATCTTCCAGACTGGCGATATTAAATAAGGATAATCGATCCTGAAGATGGGGATGAAGATTATTAATTATTTGCTGAAGTCGAGTAAGCTCTGGTATATTGACGGGCAGTCTCCCATAGAGACCCTCCATGGCTGCTAAGAACATGTCAATGGATTCGTTCTCTCCTTGAATCAGGTTAAATATCTCTTGTTGCAGCCCAAAGTCATAGTCCGGTGAACGGAAGACTATCTTCATCTCCGTACACAACTCCCTCCAATTGTTTACCCTAGGCAGCGTAGATCTATACCAAATGAGCGCGGACCACGAAAATAAGTCCACGGCTGACTCAAAAATCTCTTCATAGCTAACCCCACGGGCTCGTCTAAGCTCTTCGACTCTTTCAAAAAATGCCACTACACTTTGCCCCGACTCGTTATCAAATCTAAGTCCCCATTTATATATCGGTATTGTCCTGACCCTAACAGTGCTACCAGGAAGTGAAGAGACATGTTACTGTTCCTTAAGGCGCACTTCCCCTGGATGTGTAGGTACTGGCCTATACCCATGTACACGACTCTTGTGCTCCGCTGGTGTCAACACTTCCTCCTATTGCTGGATGGAAAGTGAAGGCCTCGTTGTTTGGGTTTGTTGAGAAAAATCCCTAGTCTTCATCACTTGTGGGGTTTCCCCAACCAGTGAAGGATCATTCACCCTAGTTGGTACCACAGCTGATGCTTCTCTATCTACTACGCTAACCAAGGAGTCTATCAGCCCCTTGGTATGATTTAGTACCTCAGTCTTCCTTCTCTCCGGTTCGTCATCAAGAGATGCAACAATAGGAATGCGTTCAGTTCTTAAGAGCAGATGATGAAGTCTAGCAGAAATACTTCTATATTCATTGTCTTTTCCATCTCCCTCATAATCCTCAATTAGCTGGTTTAAGTCTGCCAATCTCGTCTTACACCCTTCCAGTTCTTGCTCTACATTTAAATGTTGGCAATGGCTTCATATACTCTAACATTGTTTAGAAAAGCTTGGGACAAACGTTTCCTCAACTCCCTCATATTCCCATCCCGAGATAACCCTCATATTTTCACTTCATATTCGACTTCCGATTTACGAAGATGATAGGCATTCATGTTGAGAGCCGATACCAAATTCCACAATGACACCGACAAGTTCCTGAACACAGACACATAAATTGGGTAACCCCACTTAGCAATGATGAACAAGGGTTTAGCAGTTCAATTAAATTCCCCTTATCGAAAAAACCAAATCTCCTTGGGGACCCACATTGGGCGCCATCTGTAATATCCCGTGTCGCATCAGTGGCGAAGGGCGTGGTCATAGAGCTATTGGAAATGGTCAGACTAAATTCAAGGTCGACCCAGGAGAATGTTGATTGTTGGGTGCCACCTCGTTGGCGATAGTGAGCATGAACATTAACGAGGAATTAGTTCATTCGCCAGATGTAGATATGATGATCAACACTCACCTTGGTAAGGTAGACCCGGACCAATAAGGGAAGAGTCTCCACATTAAGCCCCTAGGCCCTCATAGGCTTACCATGATCACATCTGCAATACCTGATAATTCCCAATATAGATGAGGGCTATCCCAACCCTGGAAAATGGGTCCCTAGGGTCACTGTAATAGTTAACAAGAAAATATGGTTCATTAAGCAAGGAGGGCTTACACACAAAAAAACAGGTTATTTAAAAAACATTATTCCTTATATCCACTCTAAATTAACACATTATTTTGGTTAAAACCTTTCCAATTAAATGTTTGGTTAAGGCTTCGTCTAAATTTCATTAGACAATAGATTCAAGTTCTAAGCATGAATGAAATGTGTGAAGCATATAATTTACTTAAATAGTGAAAATATGAGTCAAAACATAAATAGTTTAGTTTAAAATAAATAGTAAACTACTTTACAAATTTATCAGGGAAAACAATTTATCGACTTTACACATACTTCAGGAAATATAAATATCGGCAGCTGCGAGTGGCCACTGTAAAAAAAATAAAGCTTACATCTCAACTAAACCTAAAGCTACTCTGTAATAGGCACAACAGTCACTTTCTAAAATAGTGCCATCTAAAGTCCATCTTCAAATACCAGCGTCTTTGAGAGAGGAAATAAAAAGAACACTAATGTAGCACTTAGCCGTCTCTGCGAGTCCTGCGCGTAGCCATACGCTTCACGTGGAACCTCAGGGGTGTCCAGTTGGTCGGCCACTAATGAGTGCCTCCAGTCACTAGCCCTGGGTATGCAACCAGTGAAGGAGTACCGCTGATGTGGTCCATGGTTGACCTACACAGTCCGGGAACCAAACTCCCGGCCCCAGACCCTACAAACCCCGTAATATAGTAGTAAGGATCCAACCAAAATATAACCAAAGATAAAATACAATCCAACCGTACCTTCAGAAGTTAGAAATACCTCTAACACTCTAAGCCCCCAATATTATAGGACTCAAAATTCTAATTTACTGCTCCAAAACTGTCTGTCTGGTAATATGAGTACACTAATAACAAGCTTAAGTATTGAACATAAATATATTAATTACATAAATATAACCCCTCGCTGCATACAATAACATGTACATAAAAGGTTCTGACTCATTATGTATTTATCATACCACTAGTGCAATTAGAAAAAAAAATATAAGTGAACAATTCAATTAGTTGACATCACATAAATTGATCCTTAAAACATTACCACATAGCTGTCCATAACAGACACCAATTAGTAACCTCTTAGAGTTTAGAAAGGTCATTATCATAACCAACCCCTAAATTAATCACTGAAGGGGAGTTTTAATACTACCCAGACTTACGTCAAGCAGTTTTCCCCCCTCCCGACCGGCCAATTATTTCACTACTATCCCATTAGAACGGGTGAAAATATGTAAACATTACAAAAAACACTCTGAAAGTTGAAATAGACCGTACATATGATAAGTATTAGTTAATATGATTAGGTCCACCCTGCCCCTGCCACCAAACTTTGCTCCAAATCCTCCCCCTGGAGACACAGGGTCTTCACAGCCCGGGCGTTCAAGTCCAACACACGCACACTCACGAGCTCGTACCGCGGAACACTGACACAAACTCTTCTCATTTTACTCAACCACAGTTCACCGCTCAAGCTCTCACGTAGGCCACGGATAGTTCATAGCGCTGTTGGATGTACCATAGCGCCACGTGGCGGAAGTAGGCACCGTTAACGTCCACGTATCCCAGGAAGTATCCGACTACTGTGGGAATGCTACCACAGTAAACAAATCATTTATTTATCGGGCTAGACTAAATATCGGAGGAGAGGTCCATGTGACGGGGAACGTTACATTCATCTAATGGAGCGTCCTTTCTTGGATCTCGTTTGAAGCAAGGGCCACCACGAATTTATCTTCAATTCGGCTTGGTTTTTGGAGATTGAAGGGTATCTTCCAGCGTTAATACAGCAAGAACTCTCATTAGTTTATCAAAGAAAGTTGCATGCGTGGTGGGCCCACGCCCCCAACGCGAACCTGCTGGCCACAGGCTGTGTGCCGGTTGCATAGGAACGCTGCTCTCCAAGATGCCTGATGACCGGGAGGGCGTCGGGCAGACAAGACTACACCCAAATAACGTCCACCCACCTGTGCCATGGCGTATTCGGTTGCAACTTCAAGATGTCCACGGAGGCCCACAACACTACCCTCTCGGGGTTGACTCCAACGGAAGGAAGAGGAAATGATCGCCAGGTTACCTCTATCAGATGGCAGTTTTCAACGTTGCCCGCGACTTTTAGGGCTTCCTTACCAGCAGTGGTCAAGTGTGCGGGGTGGTGGCCTGCGCCGGCCTGTCCCTGACTTCTTGCGAGGCCGTCATCGACACGAAAGCGTACTTCGTATGCTTGGGCGTCGGCGGGTATTTTGGCTTTGCAGATGCCCAGCCCATTGCTCGACAGTTTCAAAGTCCTAGGGCCAGAGAGATTCGAGTTCTACAATAATAAGGTATCCAAGAAGAAATCAAGATGGGGGCCAGCTCACGTTCGTTATCTTCGAGAGGAACTTCAATGTTGACAAGTACTACTTGTCCTCTAAAAAGAACTATATCTCAACTCCAGTTTGATGAATTCATATTCATTGATTCTAAAATCAGGTCTTATAAGCCACTGAAACATACAATATAACCACCACTTCTCAACTAGGATATATAAACGCCACTACTTCTTGACCGGGGTATATATAACCACCACTTCTCAACTAGGATATATAAACGCCACTACTTCTCGACAAGGGTATATATAACCATCGTTTCTCGGCCAGGGTATACATAACCAAGGTGGATAGAGTGTAAGGCTAGCTCAATCCCTATACCGGCCTCCTGTCGGTTTTTCCCGATCACGCAGTGTACTGTGACGTCACCAAGCAACCCATATTGTTCCTACGCTTGATAATCAGTTAACACACACTAGTGATATACCAGCAGTGGCGGCTCGTGTATAGGCACTGCGGAACTGCAGCACCTCCTATTCACACTTGATATTATCGATAACATTTAATATAACGAGTATTTTTTTCTTAAATTCTTTCTGTATTTTTGTAGAAGATTATTAAACATTTTGCGCAAATTAAAACAATAAGAATGGATTTCATTTTTAAATGAATAGATCAAGCTTGAACTGTAATAATTTAAGTTTAAATAAGTTAAAAATGTTTGTTTTTTCTTGCTAAGATTATATCAAATTCCTGAATAAATTTTCTTTTTATATATTTTTTTCCTTCCTTTTATACAATTTTAAAACAAAGGCTAAAAACTTTCTGGAGCAGGACCCCCACTAATTTTAAAACAAAGGCTAAAAACTTTCTGGAGCAACACCCCACTAATTTTAGCCACGAGCCGCTACTGTGACTACAAGTGTGGGGCTAAGTGGTTTACTTGAGTGGTTTATGAATATACAGTTTACATTCACTATTAATCTTGTAATATTTCAGTATAATAGTATATTCAATATTCAGTTTATTCGTTTGGATCTAGCAATATATTTGTTAAAGATTCACTGAGATTCCGAGAATGAGGTGTACAGTAGCTGTGTGTAACAATAGTGCCGCAAAACAACTGATGGACGTATTATTATATACCATTTATTACCAAAGGACACGGAAAATATAGATACACCCCTATAAACGAGACGGTAAGTGGAACCCAGATTCATGTAGAACTGGTTCTGAGCACTTTGTTACTGAGTGATGACTATGAACGTGAGCTCATGAACCTGTCTCCAAAGAGAAAGTTAAAAGAAACTGCTATACCTTCGTTAACACTCAGCGTTGAAAATTAAAATTCTTATACAATAAATAATAATAAAATAGAACAAAATGAGAGTCACATCTTAAGGCATGACAAAAGAATTAATAAACAGTTAATACAATACTTTATAGGCTTAGATGATGTCTCGCAAAAAAGAAGAAAGTTACAAAGACAAACCAATAAGTGACCAAAGTACTACGAACTTAAATAAAATAACATTTTGTAAATTATTAAAAAGTATGATAATGCAGCAGAAGAAAATAAATTTTTAAAAACTAAACTTTTGAAACAGCAACAACAGCATTAATTGAGAGAGAAATCTTTGAAGATTCGATGGCTCAACAACGCAATTGTATCAATGAAAAATAATAACCACCACTTCTCGACCAGGGTGTATATACACCACCACTTCTCGACCCGGATGTATATACACCACCACTTCTCGACCAGGGTGTATATAACCACCACTTCTCGACCAGGGTGTATATAACCACCACTTCTCGACCAGGATGTTTATACACCACCACTTCTCGACCAGGATGTATATAACCACCACTTCTCGACCAGGGTGTATATATACCACCACTTCTCGACCAGGGTATATATACGCCACCTCTTCTCGACCAGGGTGTATATAACCACTTCTTGACCAGGGTGTATATAACCACCACTTCTCGACCAGGATGTATATACACCACCACTTCTCGACCAGGATGTATATAACCACCACTTCTCGACCAGGATGTATATACACCACCACTTCTCGACCAGGATGTATATACACCACCACTTCTCGACCAGGGTATATATACACCACCACTTCTCGACCAGGATGTATATACACCACCACTTCTCGACCAGG
>CABEEJ010003006.1:10834-25725 GCA_901482245.1 Timema douglasi | reverse complement strand
ATCCGAACCACGGTGGAGGCCTGGCATTCCCCACATTCACAAGATGTCTTGTCAGAGGTGAAGGAAGGGTTTGGTAATCAGATAAATCTGTGCCATGACCGAGGATTGAACCCCGGCCGCCAGCACAGAAGTCTGACACCTTACCCCTAGACCACCAGGTCACCTTCTCATTTTACAAACTTAATTTGTTTAAAAACGTTGATGACCTTACGTTAAGCGACATTACTGTCAGTCTGAAATAATATACGCCTTTAAGTACGCTATTCGGGTAAAGATTAGGAAGGTTAGAGGAAAAGTGTCCGCGTTTACGTAGAGAGAGAGAGAGAGAAAGCAAAACCATTTAGGAGACATCACCCTCTTGTGGTCTGAGAGGAGTGTGTCGTGAATACTGTACAGCTGCCACGGGTCACTTGTTATTACAAAGGTTCAAAGTTCAAATCCTTTTACGTGCAACCCTTTTTATAAAAATACACCTTTATTATTGCAACGCGTCTCACTACCCGTCCAGGCTATACGCGTTTAACTGTGGTTATCAAGTAGGAGAGGGGATGGTAGAGTCGAGAGTAGATGTATGCGCTTGTGAGGGGGGAGTCACCATACCTGACAGAGTATATTAACCTCAACCTCCCCGTCACCGGTAAGTCTTGTGTGGGGAGTCACCATACCTGACAGAGATTATTAACCTCAACCTCCCCGTCACCGGTAAGTCTTATGTGGGCAGTCACCATACCTGACAGAGATTATTAACCTCAACCTCCCGTCACCGGTAAGTCTTGTGTAGGAGAGTCACCATACATGACAGAGATTATTAACCTCAACCTCCCGTCACCGGTAAGTCTTGTGTGGGGAGTCACCATACCTGACAGAGATTATTAACCTCAACCTCCCCGTCCCCGGTAAGTCTTGTGTGGGGAGTCACCATACCTGACAGAGATTATTAACCTCAACCTCCCGTCACCGGTAAGTCTTGTGTAGGAGAGTCACCATACCTGACAGAGATTATTAACCTCAACCTCCCCGTCCCCGGTAAGTCTTGTGTGGGGAGAGTCACCATACCTGACAGAGATTATTATCCTCAACCTCCCCGTCACCGGTAAGTCTTATGTGGGGAGTCACCATACCTGACAGAGATTATTAACCTCAACCTCCCCGTCCCCGGTAAGTCTTGTGTGGGGAGTCACCATACCTGACAGAGATTATTAACCTCAACCTCCCCGTCACCGGTAAGTCTTATGTGGGGAGTCACCATACCTGACAGAGATTATTAACCTCAACCTCCCGTCACCGGTAAGTCTTGTGTAGGAGAGTCACCATACCTGACAGAGATTATTAACCTCAACCTCCCCGTCCCCGGTAAGTCTTGTGTGGGGAGAGTCACCATACCTGACAGAGATTATTATCCTCAACCTCCCCGTCACCGGTAAGTCTTATGTGGGGAGTCACCATACCTGACAGAGATTATTAACCTCAACCTCCCCTCACCGGTAAGTCTTGTGTAGGAGAGTCACCATACCTGACAGAGATTATTAACCTCAACCTCCCCGTCACCGGTAAGTCTTGTGTGGGGAGAGTCACCATACCTGACAGAGATTATTAACCTCAACCTCCCCGTCACCGGTAAGTCTTGTGTTGGGAGAGTCACCATACCTGGGCGAGATAATTAACCTCAACCTCCCCGTCACCGGTAAGTCTGGTGGGGGGAGAGTCACCATACCTGACAGAGATTATTAACCTCAACCTCCCCGTCACCGGTAAGTCTTGTGTGGGGAGAGTCACCATACCTGACAGAGATTATTAACCTCAACCTCCCCGTCACCGGTAAGTCTTGTGTTAGGAGAGTCACCATACCTGACAGAGATTATTAACCTCAACCTCCCCGTCACCGGTAAGTCTTGTGTTAGGAGAGTCACCATACCTGACAGAGATTATTAACCTCAACCTCCCCGTCACCGGTAAGTCTTGTGTTAGGAGAGTCACCATACCTGACAGAGATTATTAACCTCAACCTCCCCGTCACCGGTAAGTCTTGTGTTAGGAGAGTCACCATACCTGACAGAGATTATTAACCTCAACCTCCCCGTCACCGGTAAGTCTTATGTGAGGAGAGTCACCATACCTGACAGAGATTATTAACCTCAACCTCCCCGTCACCGGTAAGTCTTATGTGAGGAGAGTCACCATACCTGACAGAGATTATTAACCTCAACCTCCCCGTCACCGGTAAGTCTTATGTGAGGAGAGTCACCATACCTGACAGAGATTATTAACCTCAACCTCCCCGTCACCGGTAAGTCTTATGTGAGGAGAGTCACCATACCTGACAGAGATTATTAACCTCAACCTCCCCGTCACCGGTAAGTCTTATGTGAGGAGAGTCACCATACCTGACAGAGATTATTAACCTCAACCTCCCCGTCACCGGTAAGTCTTATGTGAGGAGAGTCACCATACCTGACAGAGATTATTAACCTCAACCTCCCCGTCACCGGTAAGTCTTATGTGAGGAGAGTCACCATACCTGACAGAGATTATTAACCTCAACCTCCCCGTCACCGGTAAGTCTTATGTGAGGAGAGTCACCATACCTGACAGAGATTATTAACCTCAACCTCCCCGTCACCGGTAAGTCTTATGTGAGGAGAGTCACCATACCTGACAGAGATTATTAACCTCAACCTCCCCGTCACCGGTAAGTCTTATGTGAGGAGAGTCACCATACCTGACAGAGATTATTAACCTCAACCTCCCCGTCACCGGTAAGTCTTATGTGAGGAGAGTCACCATACCTGACAGAGATTATTAACCTCAACCTCCCCGTCACCGGTAAGTCTTATGTGAGGAGAGTCACCATACCTGACAGAGATTATTAACCTCAACCTCCCCGTCACCGGTAAGTCTTATGTGAGGAGAGTCACCATACCTGACAGAGATTATTAACCTCAACCTCCCCGTCACCGGTAAGTCTTATGTGAGGAGAGTCACCATACCTGACAGAGATTATTAACCTCAACCTCCCCGTCACCGGTAAGTCTTATGTGAGGAGAGTCACCATACCTGACAGAGATTATTAACCTCAACCTCCCCGTCACCGGTAAGTCTTATGTGAGGAGAGTCACCATACCTGACAGAGATTATTAACCTCAACCTCCCCGTCACCGGTAAGTCTTATGTGAGGAGAGTCACCATACCTGACAGAGATTATTAACCTCAACCTCCCCGTCACCGGTAAGTCTTATGTGAGGAGAGTCACCATACCTGACAGAGATTATTAACCTCAACCTCCCCGTCACCGGTAAGTCTTATGTGAGGAGAGTCACCATACCTGACAGAGATTATTAACCTCAACCTCCCCGTCACCGGTAAGTCTTATGTGAGGAGAGTCACCATACCTGACAGAGATTATTAACCTCAACCTCCCCGTCACCGGTAAGTCTTATGTGAGGAGAGTCACCATACCTGACAGAGATTATTAACCTCAACCTCCCCGTCACCGGTAAGTCTTATGTGAGGAGAGTCACCATACCTGACAGAGATTATTAACCTCAACCTCCCCGTCACCGGTAAGTCTTATGTGAGGAGAGTCACCATACCTGACAGAGATTATTAACCTCAACCTCCTGTCACCGGTAAGTCTTGTGTGAAGTGTTTGTCACCACTGTGTGTGTGTGAATGGTCGTAGTGATAGAGTGGTTCACCCCCTGTCCATGTGTGGTAATCTACCCTCCAGGGGAAGGGGATCTAGCCGCAGTTAACCCCAAACAATCCCACACGCCGTAAGCTGCGGTCTACAGCTAAACTATTTCACGTGCCCAGTTCGTATTAACAAGTGGGGATATTAACTCATGGGACCACACTTTTAGTGAGCTCCGAATATATCTATGTCACATGTTTCTGACAGAAATGTTTGGTGTTTGTGCGATGTTGTAGAGGGGGGAGAGTCAAGATATCCTTTTCCCAACATCTAGATATTTTAGAAAGTTTCTACAAACATTAATATTGTGGTTCTTATTATTTCTACCAGAGTTAGGTGAGCTCTATCGGGATTGTGACTCGAAATATCGGGGCTCAATTCTCCCCTGCAGTGATATGCTAGGGGCTGTTTCTTCCACATTGGGTTCCTTCGCTTTCTTCAGAGGTTCACCCTCCTCATCCTGTTCCTTTATATGGCAGATTGTTTAGTTTATACAGGGCGGCTCAAAAAGGGTTAACACACTTAATAATTATCATTATTATTACTATTTAAAATACTAAATACATAAAATAAAACTGAGAATAACAACAAGAGATTCACAATTTTCTACATAACTTTAAATTATGTTTTTAAAAATATATATATTCCCTAATATGTTCACTATTATATGCAATATATTTTTGTATGCCCTTCTAGAATCTTGACATAATTTTGCTCAATGTCTCTTGATACATTTCTTCAACTTCCGACAGAATAACTTCCTTCAAGTTCCTGAATTGTTCTTGGACGAGTTGAGTAGACATCACCCTTTGACAGTCCCCACAGTGAAAAGTCTGGTGGACGTGGTGGCCAGGCGATGTCCACACATCATGAAACAAGGTGCGGTTCCAGCAAGATGGGGCAACGGCCCACACAACCTGAACATCAATGTTTCCTGGGCACCTTGTTTCATGATGTGTGAAGATCGCCTGACCACCACGTCCACCAAACTTCTTACTGTGGGGACTGTCAAAGGGTGATGTCTACTCAACTCGTCCAAGAACAATTCAGGAACTTGAAGGAAGTTATTCTGTCGGAAGTTGAAGCAATGTATCAAGAGACATTGGGAAGTCAGGTCAGGTTTCGAGAAGCGCACACAGCAAAATACATAATGGTGGAAATCTTAAGGACATTTTAAAAATAATAAGTCGAGGGTATGTAAAAACTTTTCATCTTTTGTTGCTATTTTCAGTTTTATTTGATTTTTTTAGTAGTTTAAATAGTACAGATATAGTGTCATTAAATGTGTCAACACTTTCTGCCCCGCCCGGTATAAACTCACTGGCTGTAAAACTAGTTAGTAGTAAAAACTCGCCTGCAATAACAAAAGTAAAAATAACCACCATTTAATTTTGAAATAAAAACTAAACCAAGTTTCAAATTGAAGTGATACTATCTGGAGCTGTGTTACATGATTTAAAAAGCTAATTTTATGTTTGTCTCGTCTTAGGTCACGTTTAATATATATATAGACTCTCTCTCTCTCTCTCTCTCTCTCTCTATATATATATATATATATATATATATATTGAAATTGAACCTCACCTACATCTGTGAGCACGTGAACTAAATGTAAGGCTCGTCTGGTCTGATTTACCGGTGATGCGGAAGTCAGGGTTCGAATCTTGACCAGCTTCTCTGGTGGAGATTTTTCCCCATAGTGGGAGCAACCACTTGTATATTTTCTATGAATTCTCCTTTTCTCTTCCTTACCTCACTAGCGCTGTTTTAACGAGTATAGCTGGACGGGTAGTAAGAAGAGGTGGGAAAAGAAAGAGATTGAATAGCATATTCTCTAACATCCCTTTCTGAAAATCATGAGAAAATATCCGGTTGTAACCGGATCAAACAGGTGCACTCCCCCCTTTGTGACAAGACCAGACTATTCCCTTTCCCCCCTCCTGACATCCTATACGGTTAACCCTCCACACGTCTCACAAACATATTAGATTATATTCTCACAAAAAGAGAAACAAGGCAGGAGAGAACGAAATAAAATACAGAGAGGAAACAATAGTTCAAAGGAAGATGTTTGGTACGTTTTCAAATTGAACATTTCCGCGACAACCCAATCATAGCGACGTTTCCTTCTTGTTGTCAGCGACGTCATTGATACAAGGATCGAGCTGTCGAATGTTCTTAACCTGACAGGAATAATCTATCACGACAAGAGACTCGGTTATATCCAGTTAAATGAGGACATCGACTGTTAGTGTGCATATAAAATGACACACACACACGAGGGGATACAGGGGAAATTGATGGACAGGGTGAGGTTGAGGGTAGGAGAGGATAGGAGCCTGATAAAGATGACAACGAAGAGAAAAACTTCTTGGTTGGGCCACACACAACGTAGGGATTGTTTAATGAAGAAGATTATGGAGGTGAAGATAGAGGAAAAAAGAGGAAGAGGAAGGTTTGAAATGCTTTCAGATATCAACAAATGAAGAAGCTACAAAAGGATGAAATAAGACGCTCAGGACCGAGTAAAATAGAGGACGTCCAGTTGATAACTGTCTCAGGACAACTCCACAGAAGAAGAAGAAGAACATATGAGTGGGATGAATATGTTACAAAATATGTTATACACACGGTCTTTATTGTTGATTATCATCAGCCACTTTTCATCGTACATAAAGTGAAAAATATAAATATATGCGTGTAATATAACTTGGCCGTTTGTAAATATATTATATAAGATTTATTAATTTTCCATTACGTTGTGTTTAGTTTAATAGTCCTCGAGATTGAAAGAAAAAAATACAGAAATTTTAAAATAAATTAAGGAACTTGTGATTAAAGATAGAGAAATACACAACGGATGACTGAAAATGGGGAACAATGTAGAGTACACTCCGTTTACCATGTAAAGTAGTGCCTAGATAGCAAGCCACACCACAGTTTGGCAGGTTATACTAATATTATTATTATTATTATTATTATTATTATTATTATTATTAATAATAATAATGTTGATGATAATAATAATAGCCTTTATTTATCTGGTGAAGTTAAGGCAGTAGCCTTCTATTCCAATTAACCAGTGTCGAATGAAACATAAACTATTACATTTATTGAAATACAATTTAATAAAGGAATATGCACATAAGTAGAAAACATTCGCATGCTTATTTATATACTCATTTAACGCTCAATTAATATAAAAAACTCAGTTTAGCTTGTTAGACAAGATATATTGCTTAACCGCAAGTAGTGCGATTGACCGTTGAAAACAGGCTGTTATTGGCTGATATTTATATCCCTGGCCTGTGATTGGTTGTTGGAACTGGGTCAGGGATTTTCCCCTCCCCTCCCCTTGGCCCTTTTTCCAAGGTTTGTATGTGCTCCAAACTTGTTGCTTCCTGACCAAACTAGTTGGTTCCTGTCTCATTAGTTATTTATGCGAGCGCATTGGTTTTTTATACGTGCAAATGGATTGCATGTCTGGGTAGGATTTGGATTGGCGTTGGAGTTTATTTTATTTATTGGTAGGGGAGTGTGCAGTCTCAGGCATCGAGCACTTGTCCCACGACAGTCAAGCTTGGGAACAAGAGCAGGAGCCTCTCCTATCCTTAAATACTCCTCTATATGTGCCAATGCACATAATTAACTAAGTTGCACTGCTCCCACACTCAGCCACTGTGCCTTTCACTTCCTCCTTCCCGTCTCTCCGTCATAACCCTCTTCGTGAGGTCAGTGGGTCAAACCCCGAGGGGTAGGACACATCAGGAAGGGAAACTTTTATGTTGCAATTGGCATGGAGGAAGCCGTTGAACCCTTAATGAGAGTTGTTAACCTTAAGCTTGTTTTATATGTTAAAAGCGGATAATAATGACCTCATTGAAGAGTCATTAACCCACCCCAACCCTTGACTTAATAGTGTCACAGGAACGATCTTTGAAGGCCGTACCTCAGATGTGGTTTCTAATGATCATTCAGGGGCCAATTCCCGCAAAAAAATTAGTTATTCAACTTGTTGTGTTCCAGTATTTGATATGTACGGCAACATGGATTAGAACCTAGATATATTTGCCCGAATTTGTTGAAATTAAAATGTAGGTAAAAAGAGACAAAATAATAAGATTAGTGGTTGTTAATTATTTGAAAGGAATGTATCAGCATTTGCTCAGGTTTAGAATGTGAAATTTTACACACATTATATTATTTATAAAAGTAATTAGCGTTTGTAGAGCTATCAACCCTATTATGGATTTGAACCCCTACCTCCTTACGTCACAGGGCGATATGTGTACCCATATTTGCATGGCTGGAAAAAATAAACACGGCCGCAGAGGGTCCGTCTCTGAAGTATGTTAGAACGGTCATACTTTCTTCGTGGTGAACATTTGAAGCCCATACATAGCACACTGGCAGAGTTTGACATTTAGTAATGTAGTGTGTGACCATTTTAAATGTGTAACAACATTCGCTCGCGTTTGAAATGTGAAATGCTATAAGAATGATTGTATTTATCAAAGTAATTAAAGTTTTTGAACCTATCAACCCTAGTAGGGATTTGAACTGCCTACATCCTTAAGTCACAAGGCGAGATGTGTACCCACATTTTCATGGTTGGAAAAAATAAACATGACTGCAAAGAGACCGTCTCTAATGTATGTTAGAATGGTCAGAATTCCTTCCTGGTAGGAATTTGAAGCTCATACATCGGTCACCGGCAGAGTTTGACATTATTTTACGGTAGAGTGTGACCGGGTGAAATGTGTACCGGAATTTGCTAGGGTTTTAAATGTGAAATATTACATAAATTATTGTGTTCATAAAAGTAATTAGCTTTAGTTGAGCTATCAACCCTAGCAGTGATTTAAACCCCCTACCTCCTTACGTCACAGGGCGAGATATGTACCCACATTTGTGTGGTTGGAAAAATAAACACGATGACAGAGGGTGGATAGAGGTCCTTCACGGCTTATTAGGTCCCATAGCCATCAGTGGGGTAACATGTCCACGTGAGCACAATTGACGAGTAACGGTAAATACATGCTGTTTTACATGAATCGGGAAATCACCGATGAGAAAACAATATTATTGATCAAGAAGAATCCTACACCTTTTCATGTGGCACACCCCGATGAAGAGATTAAAAATATACCTTGAAATAATTATATTTGGTCATTATAATTAATAATTGCGCTGAATAAACATAAAAATAAGTTTCAACACCCTGGAAAATTTGATAAATTCAGGCATGTTTAAAAGCGTTTTGTATATTTTAGTGGTAACTGTTTTGCTTATTAAGTCTTTGGAGTACAGAGGTATTTTCTCCTTTGATAGAATGTCAAGAATCTGCACCCCTGGCGCCTGCAACCATAATTAAACCGGCAGAACACGATATCCCACACGCTTAGGTGTTTTTAGCGAGGATGGAATTTTCTTTGCGGATAACAACCGCCCCATGAGTAATTAGTGTCCTGCTATAGATTTTAGAGAAATGGCAGTGATTTTTCCACGATAGTAATTAATATGTATTTATTTTATTTCATATTACTGAGATCCATAGGGGTTGGATGATGGACTGATGGTGGTCCCGGAGATAAAAACACCGCCTCTCATCGATTGGGGCAGCTACACGCCGTAGCCCCCGCAGTAGATTCTCAGCTTGTGTGTGGGCGCCGCCCTTTGAAGTCAGAGAGGCGAAGGTGGGCCCTGCACTGGATCAGCTCCTAGAAGCGATCGCTACTTTGCCCCGAGCTGCAGGCTTCCCCTCACAGGACCTTTCTGCAGGCTCCCGAAAGAATATCAGTGGTATGCCTGATACTTGGGGTGAATCAGACGCGATAGATACTTAACATGTAAGTTTTCCACTCTCTAATTACTAAAACTATCTCTTAAAGAAAATATTTTAAATTTATATCGAAGGTATCATCTACAAATAACAACTAGCTTATAAATAGACAGATTATTACACAATATTTATTTGCAACCTCTCATCCACAAACCACCGTTGTTTCGCTGGCATACCGAAACCTTTTGTCAACTGACCGTTTCAAGAGTAACCAAAAAGAATATTAGCTCTTATATTTGTAGTAGAGAAGGTTATCATAATTTTTACTTTAGTCATTACAAACATTCAAATCCAATAAAGGGAGAGAAAATTATAATTGTCACTTTAGTCACTTATTAAATTCACGTTTCCAATGTGGTTAGTCAATTTTTTATAATATATTCAACCGCCAACTTAGCTCATTTGATAGCATGTCTGTATACTAAACTAATGGTCCCAAGTTCAATTCCTGGTATGGATAAAAATGTTGATTTGTTAAATTAACAGCCAGTGGACCATATTTGTGGATGTCCTAATATTAAGCTATAGGAATTTTATAAATTAAAAAGTGTCCCAAGACTTAGGCTGGAAATCAGTAACGGATCTGAATTCAATGAAAAAATGGATTTATTTAAATTAAAAAAAATATTTCTAACAATAGAGAACTTAATTCTCACCAATAAAATTTAACACTCTAAATATACAATTACTTTCTAACATCAATATTTATTTTGAACAATTTTTGTTACATAGTTTAAGACATGTTTTCCCCAATACCTTATTTAACTGTGAGCTCTTCCATGCAGTTTATGTGCAACTTTTGTGTTTCAGTCTTGACAACAATGCGTCCATCTAAAGTCCGTACGTTTTTCAAACCAAATTTCTGTATAGTTAGGTCCTCCCTTACAGTTATTCCTCACCCGGAAAGCTGTCGTTTCACACGGAAGAACTCACTTCGTTTCCTGTATGAAACAGACTTCACAATGATAGGTCTGAGCTTGCTTCCTGAAATGGTCCTACTCTGTGACTAAGGTCGATGTAATCAACAATCACTTGCGGTACAGTGAGTTTATTCTCAATCACATCCAGCCCCAAAGAGTCCGGGTTCTCCGAGGTGTTTTCAGCTATACCGACAAATCTCAGGATGGATCGTATTTGGTATTGATCCGATTCGACTTTCGAAAGGACAAGTTCACTCTTTAGCTTGATATGATCAGCATCTCGTTTCTTAATGTCTTATCTCAGCTCCTTGATTTCAGTCATGTTCAAATCAAGTAGATCTTTCAGTTATTTCACTACTGCACGTGTCACCAACTCAGAGATAGTAGCCACAAGATTATTGAATACATCCTTCGATTGTAGTACTTCCTTGGCTCGCTCTCGCACTAAGATAGAAAGTTTTATGCTGTCAAAGCTTGTCTTCTTGGCCATGTTGTATCGCCGAACAAAACAAAATGTATTCAATTAGTTCTTCAATAGTAAACAAAGAAGCAATCACAAATAGAAAAAACAAAATATTTAGAATGAATTATATTAGACTTTAAATGTGTTTAGGGTATTAAACTGCACTCAGCACCTGCTTTAATAAAGATTAGTAGCACGAATGAAAGGTGATCGGTTACTCATAATCCGCCATCTTATCTATTCATTGACTACCTTCCAGTGTATATTACCTGAAGCTATCTTAGATATCCACAGCATTATTGTACCAATTTGTACTTCTACACTATGCGCTATAGCTTTTTTACACCTATTTTGAAGGTGAATAAAACCTTTACCAATCTTACATTGTAAGATAATAGCCCTGATCATCTTGCGTCAGTATCGTCTCTTACCGACTGTATTTACCCTAGTTGGTTAGGGAGGAGGTGGGTACGCCCATTTTTAACCAGATCGAATTGTTAATTTATTCCTTCCTTTTAAAGTAATTTCACAAAATAAAACTTTTATCTTATATGATTTTTTTTTGCGTGATCCGCAATAATTATATTTTTTTTATCAAACCCTGAAACAATTTAAACCCACGATATATTATTTCAAATGTTTGATAAAACAATTTCAAACTTATTGCCTAAGATAGTTTTAAATATTTTAAAACGGTAGCATATGAAGGGAGTATTAAATTTGTTACATAATTTTTATTTCCTCTTTTTATATTTACGGGGTTATAGAATGTTCAGTTTGAATTCATGTTTGCTTACCAGAGATTCTCTAGAAGATTACCATTGACTAAGCTGGTATATTTCTTACAATTTCTTCTAAATTAGATACATTTAATCAAAGGGTTCAGTACAAGACATGTTCCAACTAAGAACGTTGGATGGAACATTGCAATGTTCTTATGTTCTAACCACCCTACGGCTGATATTTGATTATGCTGGGTAATTGGAGCACAGAAGGGTGAACTGTGAAAAAAAAATTAGCATGTTTATAAAACTCTTATTTAGAAAAGAAATTAAACAAATTTTACAAAACTCTGAAGTCTATAGTCATACGAAAATTTATAATTAAAATTAATTAGAAACTTTTTGTAGATCAACCTTGATAACATTTGACTATATTGTTATTATTATTATTGTTATAATTAAAGCGAGTATTAAAGATCTCATGACTTGACGTATAAATAAGTGAAAGTAGATCTAGTAACTTCCCTAGCTATCAAATAAAGCTCTTCCTTTTTAAATTGGGCTGTGACAAACCGATGGCTAAGAGGATTGAAAATGGCGCTGGTAGTGACTACGAGTATAATCTGATTACTACTCACTCCGAGTACATTTGTACTTGTAAGCTGTTTGTCGAGTACTGCTGCTAAAGGTTAAGTTAGGAAATAGGAAGTTTGTTGATGAGGTTTGTGTTTGGAAAGTGAACGTGACATAATCTATCCTTACAAACCCCCAACAGAAACGAACAAATGAACTTAATGAATCAAATATCCGAAACTATCGCTTATGCATTTTAGTGAGTATAGCACCATCTAGATATCATATTCTTAAAACTTAAAAATGACACCTGGACACGGGAGTCGAACCCGGGACCTTCGGCTTAGTACGCCAAAGCTCTTACCACTGAGCTATCCAGGATTCGTCCCGTACCCATGGTCTTTCTTCACTGTTCACTCATATCACTCATATGGCTGCGTTGTCTGATGGCTGTGATCTTAGATAATCACATGTTTATAAGCTGACGACTTCCGCACGTCCATCATAGACTCTGCCTTAAAATATGAGTGAAGAGTGACCATGGGCACGGGACGAATCCTGGATAGCTCAGTGGTAAGAGCATTGGCGTACTAATCCAAAGGTCTCGGGTTCGATTCCCGTGTCCAGGTGTCATTTTTCAATTTTCAGAATATTATATATAAATGAACTTAAGATAAATTACAATCTAACTTAAGAAAAACCCTCCCCTTTCACATTGATACGGGGTATAGGTGTTGTCTCTATTAGAGAATTATGACAGTTTGTAAGTCGTATACTGGTATAATCAGTGGATTAAGATAATTCCTAGTTTAAATATAATTAGTAAAAATACCCGCACCAGTGTTAATATGGTCTAAGGCGTCACTATCGCAATAGCCTGACTGAACCGCCAATGATGGGGAGATCAGGGTTCTAATACCGGTCGGGTGTACAAAAGGTAGGTTTTACTCAAAGTTTTTCATATCTCCCTCCACGCAAATACTTCCTCTATACTCAACCTTCCTCATCTCTAACACATTAGAGTAATACAAGGTGCATAATTCGAATGTGTAGTGAGACGAGGTAGTAAAAATGTACCTGCACGTGTGAGTATGTATCACGTACATTTGGTAAACAGGGCTGGTGTGGGTGTAATGATGGAGAGACTAAGATACTTTTCCTTCTTCATAAGCTCCCATGTGTCTCTATTTATCACATTAGTAAGCTATGCTTACACAGTTCACACTTGGGTGGGATTTTAATCATTACACTCACCGGAGTATTGAAAGCTAAATTAAGAAACACTAATCGTAGTTCTTGTATGTTTTAGTTCCTAGATTCAAAATCAGATTCATAGCAAGTGTTCAAAATGGCGACCCCTAACGTCATTGCAATAATTGAGGTGGCGTATCAATGACTGGCGTAATATTTTGAAAACACGTGGTGTTTCTTGAACCTTATCACATGCAGCCCCTGTCCTGGCTAACAGGTATCCCTCGGATCCAATGACTGTCTCGTACACCAAAGATTTGAAAGAGCCCCACAGAAAGAAGTCTAACGTATTAAGGTAAGGAGAGCGTGGTGGCCACGCAACACAGCCATACGGGCTGCCTACCTGGCAGGAATTAACACTTGTCCTTGAAATCAAATATGCAAGATTATCTCGGAAACGGGGAAAGCTAGACAGTTTCTCCAAGACACCTTATTTGTTAATTTTTACTCCATGTTTTGTAATCTTAAGTCAAAATTAGTAATACTTACTCTGACATATTTTATTGCAGAAAAAAGTGTTACATCCCCCCTTTTCACATAATGGGGGTGGGTAACGGTAACAACACATTTAGTTTATTAATGATCAAGGTTTCAATAAGTGGTACACAAAGATTCGTTGTAATACCCTAAGTAGTTCTCATAATATTTCCCACAACATTCCTTTTTAGCTCTATCTTAAGGGGTGAATACTGCCCTTAATATTTAAGATGGCCCCCAGGTTGCTGATGTGAATTATTCTATTTTCACCCAAGGAATAGCCTGACAAAGTTTGATGCAATGTTTTAGATACACGTTGTATACTTTATTGTATAGAGCAGCTTTCTTCAATTATTACTATTATTGTCAAAAAAATAAATATAGTTACTATTTAGACTAAAGGATGAAAGAAACGAGGTTGTCGATTAAGCAGCTTAAGTAACAGACAACTGGTCGAAGTCTAAAGACCACCTAAACCAAGTCACAGGGCTTAAAGTAAATTCACGTCTCAAGGCCTTTTTTGGACTTTAACCACTGTTTTTTACGACGTCGGTAACCTCAGCAAAGTAGCGTTCACACATTCGCCGAATAACGTGATTTATACGAGGGTGACAACTTCAGGAATATAATATAGTCCAAGGTCAAAGAGGACAACAATAATCTATGGCTCAAAATGTGAGCAGTTTTAATATTGACCACGTCTCTGGTGTTGGTTTTATTCGTGAATTACGAGCGAGCACATCCAAGTTAAGGAATCAATCCCGGTAGCATAAGGCGAGGTAGAAGAGAAACAGTGATGTAAAAGTAATGCTCGGCGGGACAGTGTAATGCTGACGACAAGGGGTGAATATGTAATCCGACACTCACGTGCTTGGGATATGGAACTAGGGCTGGGCTGCACACACACACACACACACACACACACACACACACACACACACACACACGACGG
>CABEEJ010003006.1:0-10727 GCA_901482245.1 Timema douglasi | reverse complement strand
CACACACACACACACACACACACACACACACACACACACACGACGGTTGGGAGAAGAAACAAGACCGTGAGTAGTATTGGAGAGAGTGGAGAGCTATCTTGTCCTAGACATCAAGAGAACTAACAATCTAGCTCTTCTCCTGAGATTCTGACAGTGCCATTCTCCTCCCCTTCTTATCATGACTCAGGACGATATCGATCGATTCTCCCAGCATGCATTGCTCACCTCTTGTCATCTTTACGTCAAATATTCCCTCATTCAAGTCTGCCACTAATAGTTATTTACTCTTCTACTCACTTGAACCTTGAGCCGAGCCGAAAGATGGAGATGGCCGATTGTTTCTCCAAACCACTAAACGGGAATAGGGGGGCTGTGATGGGGGGGGGGATAGTTTTCATTAGCTCGTAAATGTAATGTTCAACCTGGGAAGCTCTGTTGTAGAGCACTATCGCGCAGAGTTAGGAGTCCCTAGTTTGATGAAGCTATTAAAGAATTATTTAAAACAACAATATAATATAATATCTTCTCAATGCTAGCGCAGGCCCGCACTCGTACACATAAAACAAACCATGTGTGTTTATAGCTTGGAGGTGTCAGTTTAAAAATAGTCGTGGAAAATATTGCCCACTAAGAACTAATTTACAAATAATTTTAATTGAATACATATTTTGGGAAGGTGAGATAAATAGATACAATCTTCTTAAATTTTAGTTGGTAGTAGTTTACATAAAAAAAAGAAAAAAAAATACACTAATTTATAGAAGCATATTTTCAAAGAATATGAACGAAATATCAATAATTATTATTTATATATAACTATCAATCCCTGTCAGCGTTGCCCCCCTTCAAAAATTTGTTAGAAATAGCCTAGTTAAAAAGTTTATTAAAAAAAATTTAAATCCAGCTTCGAGGGGCAATCGGACCACCTTCTGTCCCCCTATGTTAATAATTACAGATCTCTGCGTGCCGTAGATTTGGCTCTCATCGCACACAAACACTTCCTTTTATTATCATATAAGATTTACGTTAATCAGTGAACGTATGAACGCTGTTATGATAGGGCTACTGATATCATATGGACGCTGTTATGACAGGGCTACTGATGTCATAGACAAGTGGTTGAGGTCTCTTAAGAAACAAGACCTTGATTGAGCTATAAAAAATCACAAAACGTCGTCGCTGGGACTAACCACGAACCCTGTTTTTTGTACAGACAGCAAAGTTGACTTGGGTGATTTCTCGCTTGGATACGAGTAATAAGATTTTATTTTTAAAGGCCTTTTATAAAATGAAAAAATAATATTTTATGGTCAACATAGATAACATTTTATATTATTATTGTTATTTTATATGTATTGATAATATCTATCAGAGGTGACAGCTGTAGATCACGTGACTTGACGTGACAGTAGATCACGTGACTTTCCTAACTGCCGGATAAGGCCCTTCCTATGGAAATTGTCCTGTATCTTGTGTTGCTATTTCCCTCCAAGGGAGATACAATAAAGAAGAGATGCCTGAGATGCCTTCTCTTAATAAAAGCAGTAAAAATGTTGTAATAAAACCGTAACTTATGGTCGATACGAGCCCAAGCCATCCTACACTATACAGGGTTTATATGAGAGACAACCACTCTCCACCAACTAAAGCTGTGGGTCCTACAATAGCACAGGCACACACAGGCACACACAGGCACACAACAGGCTCATTATAATATGAAAGGTTAATGTGTTGAAGAGAGGCTCCGCGATAGACGTGTCTGCTGAGGAAGATAGATGAACACTTTCTGAGCAAGACTCGGGAGAGTAGCTCAGTGGCGAGGGGGGAGGGGGGAGCTACAAACAACCAAACGCCGGGACATCAACATTCTACAGCGGACTACTTACATCGGTGGACATGCAGACAGGATAGTCTGTTTCAATTGTGACGAGGACATCTGGCTTCGACTAATAGTGGGATGTTCTGAGGGTATTTGAATACTCCCAACAGTTTTACCACTATCCTTCCAAGCAAATGAGGGTACACTCTGTCTATAATCCATCTTTTTCTTTTTTTTAGCAACGTGTCTTACTACCCGTTCAGGTTATACGTCTATGTACTAATTGCACTAATGTATTAGGTATTATAAAAGTTATATTTTGAAGAAGTACACCCACATTTGCATGAAGAGAGAGAGTGGTAAAATATTTAGGATACAAACGCCCTTAGTCCACCCGGCCGGGATTCTAACCCCGAACCTTCCTTCCTTGGCAGTCTAGTCTAAAACGAGAGTAGCACGTTAGACCACGCGGATGTATACATGCGGATACGGATATGGCTACAGTTCCAGGGGACTCTAGTTTATGTACGAAGATAGGATATCTACTATTTGCACACGGGTTTGTCCTGTTATAGTATTTAGGAACCAGAACTGTCCTAGGTCAGGTCAGTTTGTGATCTCAGAGAGGATCTATTCTCTATTATCGTGACAGACAGGCAGGGACGTGTGATGGCGCTTGGTGGCTTGTTGCTCGACGCCGAGTAGATGAGCTCAAGCTGAAGGTGTTGAGGAAATAGTAGGCTGTGCCCATTACTCTATCGCGTTCAGTATCTACTGAGGGAGAGAGACAGAGAGGGGGATATCGTTTGCGGTGTCTCACTGCCTTCACCATCAGTTTACAAATACAAGCTTTCTCATTCGTAGTTTATACAAACTGACTGTAGAGAATATTATAGAATTATAGAATTTACATTCCCTTAAGGGCACTATCATCACATTGTTGTAGTTCTTATCGTAATGTCAGCTTCAAAACAATCCTCAACTATCTCAGAATGTTCTGTTGTGCCCTTGTTGGTGATAACTTTATTTTCAAAACAAAATTAAATACTAATTTTTAATAGCTACAATGCTGTATATTCGCACTCCATCCCAACATAACAAAAAAGACCCAACCTAACAACCAGAGCCCAGCTCATAGCTTTATCAATTAGCCGAAATAAAATTAACATTCACATTCATATTTAGTTTTGTTTGCTCCACATACTACCACCCTGTACGGGTTAGTGGTGGGGAAGGTAGAAGCTACAGAAAAAGGAGTATATATTTGCGTGGAGGGAGAGTGGAAAAATAAATAAGAAAATCTACCTCAATACATCCAGACGATATTTGAACCTGAACCTCCCCGTCACCAATAAACCAGACTAGATCAGCCTGACATTTAGTCCGCGTGTCCACCATCACGTGGCAACTTTCATTTTAATATTCTTGTTTTATAAGAGTCATTATTTACATTTTCTGGCAAATTAAAAATAAATGTTAAAAGTATCGGAATAAAGATTTGTATTAATTACAAAAAATAATTTAAAGATTTGTATTAATAACTCAGACAATATGAAGATTTATATTAATAACTCATACAATATGAAGATTTGTATTAATGACTCATACAATATGAAGATCTGTATTAATAACTCAGACAATATGAAGATTTGTATTAATAACTCATACAATATGAAGATTTGTATTAATGACGCAGACAATATGAAGATTTGTATTAATAACTCAGACAATATGAAGATTTGTATTAATAACTCAGACAATATGAAGATTTATATTAATAACTCATACAATATGAAGATTTGTATTAATGACTCATACAATATGAAGATTTATATTAATAACTCATACAATATGAAGATTTGTATTAATGACTCATACAATATGAAGATTTGTATTAATGACGCAGACAATATGAAGATTTGTATTAATGACTCAGACAATATGAAGATTTGTATTAATGACTCATACAATATGAAGATTTGTATTAATGACTCATACAATATGAAGATTTGTATTAATGACTCAGACAATATGAAGATTTGTATTAATGACTCATACAATATGAATATTTATATTAATGACTCATACAATATGAAGATTTATATTAATAACTCATACAATATGAAGATTTGTATTAATGACTCAGACAATATGAAGATTTGTATTAATGACGCAGACAATATGAAGATTTGTATTAATGACTCAGACAATATGAATACTTGCTCTTTGACTGCGTACATAGTTCAACTATACTTCTATAGATGACTTCCGTACACAGGTATCAGCTCCCAAGTGTCATAAAAAATTCGTTACCCCTGAGACAACTAAAATAACTTTTTAATATGCAAACTTGATCCTATAAATGCTATCAGATCATCGATCTCAGTTTTATCCCAAAGAGGATGGCGTTATTACGACTTCACCCGGTCTAAGTTTGTTGAGAAGTTATCTCGGTTTATGGACCAATGTATGTCTGTAGAGTTCTTTATGGGTTCTTGTCTGACGAGAAAACACTGGCTTCTTTTCTAGCGCGTTTGTCAAACTCTTCACATGTGCCCCCTCCCCCTTCATATTTTCCTCCGGCCCGGTCACTCGAATAAAAAAAAAACACAAGAGGATTCTGAGTTCCAGGGAACAATACGCTCGAATGAGGCCATTTGAGGGAAGTTGCTTTTTATCTTCTTTGGTGATAAATATTAGTTTTTCACTGTAGAGTGTATAAAACACACAACATACAGCCCACGGCACATCAGATAACTATACAGGGTGTTTATTAATCAAAAATACCAAAAAATAACTTAAATGAATATAATTGTATCATTGCAGGTCATATTTTTAAGTTTTTTTGAGACTAGTACTCTTCGACGCATGCCCTATTTGTGGCCCTGTACACAGCCAGAAGATGGTCGAATTCTTCCAATGTTATCGCCAACATTTCGGATAGAGTGTCTGATCTCTGTGACAAGACTCTGCCGTAGATGGTTAATGTCACATATATTTTCAGCGTATACCGTGGGGGGCTGTAAGGGCTGGACTTCGTGGTGGCCCTCCCTTCCAATCCACCTGTCTGGAAATTGAGTGGATTATTTCCACATTATCTTCTGTTGCCTTCCCTTTTAAACACTTCCTGTTTACTTAAAATCACCGAAGGTCACGCAGGCCTGCCAGCCTTTGATGAAGAAATTTTAAATCTCAGTGAACAAAACTGGGTGATTTAGTGAATACGAACGAAGAGACTCAATGATTCTATCGCACCTAATAGCGTTAATATGAGTTTTCAAAACCCCGGAGTTGTTTGATAAACAGCCTGTACTGTCGCGGGAAAGATGTCAACACTCCTGCCAGTGTCAAGAAGGCAAGTGTCAGATCTCTGTTTCCCCACGCTACCCCTGACCACCCTCAACCAGCCATACGAGCCACCTGGAGAAGTAACAGGCAGACTTGATTAAAGTGCCCGGATAAAGACATAACACACTACGGGGTTTTATCGCCACACCACGTGACAACATTTGGTTTTAGTCACAAGTCCCTTGACATCTTTTTTTGTTGGTTGGTTTTATGTTGGTTTCTTTTAAAGTTTGTTTTATTGGATCGCTGTGCAAATACCCTAACCATTATATTCTCAGCAAAAAGATTATAAAATACGGAGGAAGATAATTTTGAATTAAGTTGTTTACTACTGTCACCGGTAGTTGAGTTTATCTTCTATTTATTTGCGGTATTTAAGGCGAACTTTCTGAACCGACTGATTATGTCAGCACATGAAGATTTCTATGAGCTAGGGTGAAAGGGCCTAGAAATTTTTCAAGAAAAGGTATTTCCACATACCTACCAGGGTTCTTTTACATGCCACAATCAATATGGAACCAACGCCTCTACTTCCCCTCCGAAGGAAGTCGTGCTACAGATTTGTATCACTAAAGAAAAATCGGTCGACCCCGGTTGGGTTTGAACCCACGAACATCGGGTCTTGAGGCGAGCACTTTACCCCAAGAGCACTGAGGTCTATGCTAGTTAATCATATTTATATATTTGATTTGGTTTACAAAACTCTCTACGGATACAACGCTATTATTAGCTTGATGGACTCTCAAAATCTACTACACCACTATAGACACAGCTATCAGGCAGGCTGGCCTTCCTTTAGCGGACAGGCTGTTAGTGGCGTCTCTTCAATGAAGGCTATCACACTACTGTCTTTCTTATGGTAATACAGGGTAATAGAGGGAAGAAGGGGAACTGTACAAGAAGTGACGTAGCATCTATGACCCGGGAATATTCTTTGGAGGCTTTTAGAGCACTCTGGAACACAGTGCTCCTGCGTATGTCTGGTCCTTGTAGTGGTCTTAGGTAGTAGCCGATATGACTCACCATGGTCGGCGTTACCAACACGGGAAACTGTGCATCGTGCAGGTGTCAGTTTGAAGATCTGGCATGTAACTTGTAATGTAGCCTAATTGGAGGCCACCACACATGCTCAGTTTGAAGAGCTGGCATGTAACTTGTAATGTAGCCTAATTGGAGGCCACCACACATGCTCAGTTTGAAGAGCTGGCATGTAACTTGTAATGTAGCCCAACTTGATTACTTTTAACACATCGTTACAGGGGAAAACCGTATTTAAACTTGATTTCGGAATTTGTATTAGTTTGATGAAATAATCACAATTTGCAATCACTTTAATGGCGTACGCACTGTGTTTTGAACAAGTTTATTATTTTTGTGTGTTATGTTTCATGAATTCCTGAAAATGACGTTGGCGAGCATCGAAACCAGTAGAAAATGGGCAGCGTATGATGTCCCTGGGAAAAAGCTGCATGGCTTGCAACACGAATAGCATAGTTTACATGAAAGTATGTCATAGGGTCAAAGGTCAAACTGTGGTGTCAGTGCCAGGAACCCTACTAAGATATCAGATAGCTTATAAAGGTCCCATTAAGAATAAATCTGGTATTAACGTACTATCAATAAATTAATAGTATATTAATTTATTGATGGTTTCATTATTATATAATCACTGCATTCATTTTCATTACAACACTTAATAAATTAATATTGTAATCGTTACCTAGATACTCGTAGAACACTAGAATAATGCTATTCAACAACAAAAGTAAAATGAATGAATGTTTAGTCTAATTTGTCTGCACAAAAATGATTTCTTCAAGCAATAAAGACATTATTCCTGAGCAAGAAACAATGTCTGGGACTGGTCGTACACACACAAATTCTACAATGCCTTTCAGTTTTACTTCTCTTATGGCCGGCAAAGCATCTCAGAGGGTAATTGCTCCGTATGTCAAGGCCTTGAGACGGATTGAACTGGAGGCTCCACCAAAAAAAGAAGAGTTTGGTTATTATTTACACAAGAAACCCATTGCCTTGTTGCAAAAATTATCCGTTTACATCTCTGACATGGTTGATCTAATCTCTGTTCTACATGAAACAGCGAACGTATTGAAAGTTGTGACTCATTCTTCAGGAGTCACATTGTACATGATTGATCTAGAAAGTGAAGAGATTGTTCTGCATTCACGAAACGCGGGGGTCCCCCATCACGGCTCCAGATGGAAGATTGAAACAGGACGCACTCTAGCGGCTCATGTTGCTTTCATGAAAGAGAATGTTATGGTAGATGATATCATCGGCGACCAACGGTTTCCTGAAGGGATCGGCTGGAGAGGAACCAACGTGAAGGCCATCATGTGTGTGCCAGTAGTAACGCCCGAAGAAGAGTGTATCGCAGTGATTGAACTGTTTAAAGAAGTGGACGAGGAGCCATACAAGAAAACAGATCTACAGATCGTTGTCGCTACCACCGGCTGGATGGGCGCAGCCATTCACCAAAATCACCAGAGAGTCGCTTTGCAAAAACAACAAGAACTCAACGACTATCTTCTTGGACTTAGCAAACACTATTTCGCTGACCATTTGGTTGTGGACAAAATAATATCGGAAATAATGACGTTCGCCAAGGAGACTATTGGAGCAGAAAGAGGCTCGTTTTTTATAATTGATCAAGAAAGTGACGAGCTGGTCGCAGATGTTTTTGATGACGATGATGAGAACGCCAATGAATTGGAACACGACAGGAAGAAAATTAAAATACGGTTTAGTAAAGAACGTGGCATTGCTGGTTTAGTCGCAAGAACAGGGCAGACGGTAAATATTAAAGATGCTTATAAAGATGAAAGATTTAACAAGGAAGTTGACACACAGACAGGATTTATTACCCGATCCATTCTCTGCATGCCAATAATAGGCAGAGATGGAATTCTAGGGGTGGTACAACTTGTAAACAAGAAGAACGCGGCCTGCTTCACAGACCTGGACGAAAACATGTTTAAGACATTCTGCGTCTATTGCGCTCTAGCTGTGCATTATTCAAATCTGCAAGGAAAGATGAGGAAAATCGGCTTACAAAATGAAATCCAAAATGATATGTTAAAAATGAACATTTTCCCATGTTCGCACGATATGACGCAACTTTTGAAATCTCCATTCCCGGAAGAAATACCACCAGATTTTGAAACGTTTCATTGGTATCCTCTAGACTATGAGGATCAAATGTGTTCCTTGTCGATGTACATGCTGGTAGATATATGCGGGGATTGGCTACCGAACGTAAAACAAACCTGTGAGTTTGTATTAAAAATGAAGAAATGCTACAGATCCATTTCTTATCACAACTTTTCACACGCTTTCTGTGTGACCCACTGCATGTACAACATTTTGAAAAGAAATATGGAGGTATTCACTCCACTGGAGAGAAAGGCACTAATTATAGCCTGTTTTGGACACGACGTTGATCACGGAGGGTTCACCAACAACTTTCTGCGTTTGACAAACCATTGCCTTTATCAACTTTATCCGGAGTCTTCTCTGGAAAACCACCATTTCCGCACCACTATGTTTATCATAAGCTCTTGCAACCTGTTCGCATCACTCCCCGAGAAGGAGTTCAATGAACTCCAACAAGAGATTCATGATGCAATCATCGCTACAGATCTGGTATTTTATTTCCAAACTAGAGGGAAATTTTCGAAAATCTTGGAAAACAAGGAATTTGACTGGACCAATGCTTCTCATAGGTATACCTACAATTTATTCTTACAGCTAAAAATATGGCTATATGTATAAAACATCTATTTTTATATTAGGCCAAAGAATATTATCAGTACATGAACCACCCAGTGGCCACATGGTCTAAGGCACTACTCTCACAGTAGACTATACTGTTCTGATGACGGGGAGATCGAGGTTCGAATCTATTTTCCTTTTTCCAAAATAGGTTTCCACTCTTACTCGTCTACGAAAATGAGAGTACATTTCCTTTAAATGCAAATTCCTAATCCCTAAAACCACAGCGTAATATAGTTTGTAAAATAATAGTGAGTGTATTGTGGTGAAAGAATACGTATCAAACACCAAAATTAGTTAGTTTTGATCAGGATAAATTAAACTTGCACATGAAACATCTCGAGATGTTTGTCTGGTTCCATCAGGCGAGGGCAGATTTGAAACTCACACTTGTTCTGTTGCCCACTGCACAGATTAAATATGGATTATTGATCAACCTGTTGTTATTAGTTCACAGGATAGCAAATGACAAAAAATCAAAATTGTGGACGTATTTGGTTGACACACGCTCTGTTTTAAATCTCAAAATGAATCACTTTTGTCATATATATCAACTAAGTGTGGAATTTCAAAACTTAAAATGAACTTTAAAAAAATTGTAAAGATTTTTTTTTTCAATTTTTACTTTCATACATTTAATGAAAAATGCACTTCTTTGAGGTGAATTTTAGACATTTAAAAAATATTCCATCCAAATTGCAACTTATATTAAATTGATAGCGTTAACCATATTTAGTTTAGTTTGTGTTCCAAGAGGAAACTGTTAATACAATTTCTCAAGTTTCTGAAACACATTTTAATTGTTAACATGCCAGAAATTTAACGAGTCATTCAATCAGTTTTAATCAGCAATAACCTATATTGACTGTAGTCAACCAGATATTTAGTCAACCAGTACTCCATTGGTCTGGGATGAGGAGCGAACTACAAACAACATCTCAAAGTTCCGGCACTTGTGAGAGCACTTGATAATATTGATATGTTAGAAAGTTCTATATGAGTGAGCAATGGCACTTTTAGTATTTTCAGATTTAAATAAACAATATATTGAAATTCTAAGTGGGTGCGAATATGTATTTAATCACGTAAAACGTTATTTGATGTTTAATAAGGTAAGTTTATTGGTCATAATATCAGCAACGAGGTCAGGTACACAAATAGTGTTGTGAACTTTGACCCTTGCGCTAAGATATGGTTTTCTATCTATTGGCATGCGTATGTTGGTGTACTCCTCTAGTGTTACTCATTACCATCATGTTCTTGTTAAATATGGTACTAACACTGTTCATGTTCTTGATTCTCCTTTATTAGCTGAGATAGTTACAGCTGCAATACTAGTACTATTCACCCTTCATTCTGTCCGGGTATTTTAAGATGATTCGAGCCAAACATTGAAGTGAGACAGTTAACCACAAATAGCATCAACAGGCATCAAAGCCCGGGTACCTCATGAGTATTAATATTTGCTCTTCGCTTCGTTTAACCTGACTGATAGCATTCTTGCCCGGACTGATAGCACTGGGGGCCACATCTTACAGGACACACACACACACACACACACAGCCGAGCAAGATAAACGAGACACCTTTTAGGGGTAAAGTGTTATTTAATATTTCTAAAAATTGCCCTTAATTTGTGTGTAAAAGTTTAAACAGTAAACATCTCCAAGTACATATAATGATACTTTCTGTTTAGACTGTTATTGAAGAGCATAATGGCACTTTCTGTTTAGACTGTTATTGAAGAGCATAATGACACTTTCTGTTTA
>CABEEJ010003005.1:60449-93785 GCA_901482245.1 Timema douglasi | reverse complement strand
CACACACACACACACACATAAGTTGGAGTACCTATTCTTCGCACGGGGAATCTATAAGGTAGTTTTGCTATTTTTATTATATAAAATTAACCCCAAGATTTACCAAATTTCAAATTATGTTTAAGTATTAATTAATCCTTTAATAGTTCACATTGTGTTAAAAAGCGTGAAATTAAAGTGACAAACATAAAAAAGATATAAATATAATCGGAAAATCCCTTTTTTTTCAGTCAAAATTTCATAATTGTGGCTACAAGCTGCAAGACCAAACATTTGTATGAGTGCTATTTTGCTTAAATTTAATGAATGCAAACTTATATGCCGTTAAATAAACCTTTCTGGAATATCCATGCTTTGCTCGGGTTTACAAAAATAATGGCTTGATCACATAACCTGTAATATTGACATGATTCAGATTTATAGCTCACCTGGAAGTGGGCTAGGATTTTTCTCGGGATATCCATCAGACATAGCCATTTATATATATATATGTTTTGTGTTCTATTACTAGGGGAAAATGGTGGAAGCTATAGACCCGCATGAAATGATCCAATCAGTAGAAGCAAGACGTCTATTTGGAACATGAAAACAAGTGACTATGGAGACAAACTAAAGAGTAGGCAGGCCTGGGAAGAAGTTACAAATCTATTTGTACCAGAAACAGATATTTTGGAAGAAAAAAAATACATGGGTAGGTCATTTTTAACTTTATATAATGTGTATGCCTTACAAATACAATCAATGGTTGTAAAAACGTTTTAGTGTGTAGCTTGATCTTGCCAAGGCAAGGGTGCAACTTCCGCAAAATAGTTTTCATATTTATCCCTTGTTGATAGGACTCTTTTACTACCTCTGCTAAAGGTATCATTATCTATGTCTGAAAATTGACAAGACATCAAATTACTTATGTCATCTCTTGCTCCGTCTCGTTGACTCACAAAATTGACGATAATACAGGTAGCTTTGACAATGTCTTCTGCTAGATAAACATCGACATTTATGGATTTATGGAATATTCTCCACTTTTTAACCAAAGTTCAAATCAGGATTCAATATGTCTTCGATCCCTTGATAGCCTGTAGTTAAAAATTCTTTTTTGGTGGTCCAGGATTTACTACCATAAGGTTGGAGTAAATTTTCTGTTAAGGCAAAGGCCTCATCACCAACAAAAACGTAGGGATAGGGGGCTGATGAATTTTTCAAGGGTGAGGATTGCGGGATATTGAGGAACCCATTTTGCAACTTTTCATAAATGGCGGGGTTCTTAAAAGTTCCAGAATCACTGCAATTGCCATAAGCTACTATGTCAACTTAGGTAAAATGATAGTTTTCTTCACACATAACAAGTAAAGCTATCGAGAGAAATCCGTTATAATTATAAAGCATTGACCCACTCTGTGGAGGTTGTATCATCCTTATATGTTTCTCATTTATAGCACAAATTCAGTGTGAAAAGTTGGTAATCTCTTCAAATCCTGCAGCAATTTTTATCCATCTTCTTTCCTAAAACTCTGGAATTTACAAAGGAGAGAAACATGTTCATATTACCTAGCAAATATCCCTCATTATCTGGCTAGAAATAGACCTCCCCACACGAAATTCATAATGCAAGTCAGACAATCAACAACCGCTGGCCAAGTACCTGAAATAGAATAAAATAAATGGCATGGTGCACCGCACATACTTATAAATTTTTTTTATAAAGCACTCATAAAATTTGTGAAACAAAATAATAGGTATATACACGTTGAGGAAACACTCCATCAAAGACCATAAATGAAATAATATACACTTTTACTTACCTTTACTAAGAATTATTAGGTCGGAATAATCTTACAGAATAAGTAAGAAAATAAAACATATTTGTCCACAAAATAAAATAACATAGAATTAATTTTCAATGGTCTGAATTTAAAAAAATAAATACATATATATTAGACTATAACTAAAAAAGATTGATTTTGTAAAAATATATTTTAGATACAAGATTAGGATATTTAACAGTACAACACATTTACAATAATAAATTATCTCGTATCTAAAATAGTTGCGAAGAAATAATAAATATTGGAAAACTTTCTCATGTCAGAGAAAAAATGAGCATAACTATGTTTATAATGATATTATAATCAGTGCCTGGATATACAATTTAACCAAAAATCGTTAAAGCTAATTTCGATATAGTTTTTTTATTCTCTTTTTGCCCTCTTAGTAAACTACCCTTTTAGAGTTGGATATATAATCCGAGAAACTCTTCAGGGAAACCATATGAAAACTTTTGAAACCAAGTATTCACCCAATCGGTAAAATAGTTCCGGCTCTAGCATGAGGTACAAACATACGGAAACATAATTCAGACTTTTTTGTTTGTTTTTAATTTGCCACACTCTTGAGGTAAATTTTTTTACAATCTTATATTTTCTCTCCGAAATGTCAATATAAAGAAGAAATGACCTAGATCTGTATTAACTTTCAATTTTATTTTCAGGAAAGTGTTTTCAGATTAGATGGACTAATTTAAGAGACTGATACGCAAAGGAATACAGGTGTTTAAAGGCAGTAAAATCAGGCAGTGGAGGGAAGAGGAAATCCCAATATGTCTACGCTCACAAATGGATTTTTTTGAAAGATGCTATTGAACCAAACCGTACAACATGTTCAATTGATTATCAAAATCAAAGAGATTCTATTGAGCTACAATATGGACAGTTTCATGGTAATGAGCAATCATTATTGAAAACTCCTACAACTGAACATACACCACAAAGGTGAGGAACCACAATTTCCCCAAAGCAGATGCATTGCCAAATAAAGAGGAGATTGTACCCAGTAGACCAAAAAATAATGTCTGCTCTATAAACTAACCTAGTGGCTAGACAGGAGAAAACAGAGATGGCTAACGATGATGATATACATTTTCTGATGTCTCTTCTCCCAATCACAAAGAATACTCCGAAACACTTGAAATTGCCTTATAGGATGGAGATGATTCAAGTCCTTAATAAATATATATCATCCCCTGATTCAACTCCTATGTAGTATCAATTCGGTCAAGAAAATCAACCTAAAGCTCAGTTGACTGAACTGCAACCTCACATTCCTCAATTTGCCACCACCTTACAAATCATACAACCAACTACTACCTCATGCATCAAATTAACAAGCACAACTTAACACATTCACAACACTAACGACATCACCTGCATTATCCCCTACTGAGTCTGTAGAATCATTCTTGTCCAATGACACTTGGTGATCGGGCATGATCCTTTTTTTTAAGTTAAATTTGTTTATAAGTAGCAGATAATTTTGTTGACAAAAAAAAATCCTTGTTTATCTTATTAATTAAGAACAACACAGTTTTCTTTATATTCTTTATATAGTAATATTTGTAATAAATTGGAAAATAACAAATTTACTTTCTTTATTTATAAGTACTGCCTGTTAGGAAGTAGTTGGAGATAGAATAAAAATTTAAAGAGTTGGCAAAATAAAGGAACTGCTTTTTTACCTTATAGCAATAACAAGCTTTTCTTCTCGACTAATATTGTTTCTCATTATGGTGTTTTCTTTGGTTAAGTCTTCTTGTACAATGTTCAAAAGCTCATAAATATATTATTGAGACATCCTTGTGAATTTGAAGAATATTTTATCGTCTTTTTTCAACTCAGTCCATAAAGTATGGAAAGAAACTATCTCTACGGTAAGAGATGATTAGATGAATTCAGAAACGCCTATTTTTTCATTTCCGATTCCATCTCCGGTTAAATAACCACACCAACATCAAATATTCACCATCAAGATCCATTTCTAGCTGAGTCCACCCAACAAGTAGAGAGGCTCGCCAATTCCACCGGGCCCTTGGCTCGATGTCGTCTTGTCGACCGCTTTCTCTTCCACTGCTTCGACACAGGTCGTTTCGTGTAAATACTTTACTAAATTTGTCGACTTGACGAAAACAACTCCGTTTGTTTTTACCCTTACTAGGGATTTACACTCTCGCCAAAAACTAGTGCAGAACAGAAACGTAGTCACGTGACGAGCTATAAGCCAATCACAAGATTTCTTACTCATCGGTGTAAGCTGTTCCACTAAAGTTAAACTCATCTCTATTTCGTCTGCTCTGCCTGAGATATTGAGCACAGAAGAATTAATCACATCTAAGAACCAACCATCTCAAATCAGTTTGCGTGCGCATATGACCACGCATGCCTTGTACAATCAGAAGCAAGCAGACGGCTTCGTTAGCCCTTGTGAAGATATTTGATACAACGCGTTAATGTAAAACGTATTTATTAATGTTTTGTATTGTGCCACGAGACAACGCAGTGCTATAATTTGAAAACATTCATCGGGAGAATGATCTAAAAGATATGTCTATCCACTAGAAAATAAAATATGTTGATAATAAGCTGTTTTAAGTTAGCGTTGCAATGCATCTCGGGTCAACATAAAAAGCGTGAATCACTGCAACACTGAAGCAGATTTTGCTTTATATTTTAGGTGAACGTGTTAATCAAGCTTTAGTGTCTGAAAGCTGCACAATTGTGTTCCTAAATTTTGTGTGTGTTCTTTGACTGAAAACGTAAGAAAAGGTGATGATGGGTTGGTAAGTGACATTGCAGCGCCGAGTTTCAGAATCTTTCCAATTTTTAGAAATATAACTTTCTAAAGTTTACTACCAATGACAGAAACCCAGTGTGCATACTTTTGGGGTGCTTTCAGTTTCATATAACAAAGTGTGAGACAAATGTGAGGAATACAATTAGTGCCCCAATAAAGTACGTCCCATTGACATTCTCGCATCACGCCTGTTACACCATGGCTGAGAATAAAACATATTTGTTCCGGACATGACAGGGTCGCTAAGCTGATGACATTACAAACAATGCCCACGACTCTGCTTTCGCACAGGTAGTGTTGTACGAAAGCGTGTTTAACGCCCGGGGATCACGCTCCATGGGAACGCGGCTTTAGGAATGAGTAATGTTGAATTTAAAAAATGTTTACATGAATTTGCATGGAGGTAGAGATGAAAACCATTAAAGTTAATGGCTATTGCCTGAAGAGGGAGGTTTGTATTTGTTAGCAATCGTCAATCAATATCATCATTACTTTACCAGCCTCTCCCCCTGTAAAACAATTCAGCTCAACAACAAAGGGAGAGTCACAAAACTCAGCAAAAACCATAGTTGCCATCGAACGATTCCTTAGAAACAAAAATAAATTACTGAAAAAACTTTTTTTTGTTTTTGGGAAAATACCTGAGGGCTCGATATTAACTGACCGAGTGAGTTAAGGTTTTGTTTTAAATATACGTTTTGGCCTTTTGTCTGTTTGTTCAGGTCTTTGTTACGTGATAGGTTACCAATGCGTGAACCCATTTCAACTAATATTTTGTAGAGGCATTCTTTGAATCAAAGCCAAACTACGTATGTGCATTGTTTCTCGATCTGGTTATCTGTATCAACACGGAAGACACTAAAAAATTTGTGTCTGCTTCACGATAACCACCAAATGCGTGGACTAATTTTAACCAAAATATGGCAGAGATATCATTTGAGCGTAGGCCACAGATAAGTATACACCCGATCCTCATCCTTACGGAAAATTCGCTGCACTCCTTGAGCAAGGTTGAGTTAATCAACACTGGGGTTCGCTAGTGACAATGCTCAGTGATAAAAACCTTTCCAAATGTGTTGTTGCTAAACGACTAGCTTTTAACATGTTCATTATAAAGGGACTATTTTAATCATAATGTTTAGCCTGCTAAGCTCTTCTTGAGTTAAGATTATGTGAAGAGGGGTTTGGGTCAATACCTGAACCTAGCATTTTGGAAGCGGGATAATTTACTTCTCTTTAGTGAAACCATGTTTAAGATGAGCTTTAAAAAAAATCCCATTGATGAAATCTGGCGATACACTATTGTTGAAGGACTCAAGCTCACTCATGGAGTGGAGCCATTTTAACCTGCAGGCTATTGGTATGAGCTGTATCCTAATATTCTATTGATGCGGCGTCGCGTTGGCTCATGGCGTTGGTAGCTGCATTGGCAATCACGTGACCAAGTGTAGATCTGTCCGAATAGTCGCGGACTAGACCGATTTAGTCTTGTCGCGGTCTTGGTAACCATAGTTACGGAAAACTACGAGCCATGCGGTTTATTCGCGGCGTTGGTGCGGTGTTTGATTGGCAATTGTTTTAGTATAATCGTTTCGTCTGCTAGAGCACCGACTTACACAAATATTTCGTTTTCCTTAGAGCTAATAGATGGTTTTCACATAGTTTTTAAGTTATTCGGTAGGAAGCAGCACTGCGGACCCAAGTGTTTTGCAGTTCGAGTAGTTTAATGCAGTCTTCGCTATGAAAACCGCGAGAAGTGTAAAATTATCAAGATCAAGACTGCATCAAGTCAAGTGTACTTGATTATTCAGACACAGCCTTGGTGTATCCCTTTTCTGTAATCTAGGCTGAGCAATGAATGTACTGTACATAGTTTTAAAATCTAGTTTTTTTATTATTATCTAGCACCACATCTTACTACCCATTCGGGTTATACGCTTTATGTACTAAGTACTAATTACGCTAATGGATTAGAAACTAAGAAGGTTGAATTAGAGGAAGTGAACCGCATTTGTGTGGAGGGAGAGTGAAAAACCATTTTAGGAAAAACCACTCCCAGTTCACCCGACCGAGATTCGAACCTCGATCTCCCCGTCCTCAGCAGTGGAGCTCAACACGACTAGCGCGTTGGCCAACTACGCCACCGAGGCGGGTTAAAATCTAGTTAAAACTTATTTGTTTCAATACAGTGGTCACTCAAATTGTTTTTGTTCAATAGCTTATCTCAAGTAATCTGAATTTAAAACTTTCAGCAATTGATCACATACTTGGGCATATTTTTTTAAATTATGATATAAATGATATATTGCGAGTCTGACGTCTTAAAACAAATGAACAACGGCTATTCTCTACAAATATCATGCATTTTTAATATAGTAATAATTTGTTTTCGGGCTAACTTGATCACCAAGGAGATATAACACCTTCAAATCCAAGGATAAATAATTATAGGAGAGATTTAAACTTGAAATTAAAAGAGAAATGTTAAAACTGCAGGAGCAAAGATAGTAAGTAACATGTACGTAGCGAGATATTCAGTTCATTGAAGTGTTAGTTAAAAATTGTATCATACAAGTGAGTTGGTCAAATTTGTCTCGCGGGACGAATGCGGCTCACGGGCTATGATTTTATGAATCCTGCCTTGACCCATTTGACTACAGAAGTGAGTTGAACCATTTTGAAATGTTAAAATACATTCAGAGATATATTTTTCTACTACAGATGATGTATTCGATGATTTAGATAAGTGGTAACGGGAGATCAAGGCTCAAATCACGATTATATATAAAGAAGGGTGTTTTTACTTAATGGTTTTCTTCTCTCCATTCAAGCAAATACGGGTGCACTTTCTTTGACTTCCATCTTCCTCATATCTACCACATTATCATAATACTTATAACCCGACGGGCAGTAAGATGTGGTGCTAAAAAAATAATAAGCAAAGAATGGACATTAAATATAGCTTTAGTTAAAATACATAGCTAAACAATGTCCTAGTTAATGAAACTTATTTAGATAAACAAGTAGAGTAATCAAAATATATTATCTTATAATAACTATCTGACTCGAGAAGTAATTTTATTTTTCACCGCAAAATGGGATACACATTTAAAGTGTAAATATATTTTCGTACGAAACCATAACTTAACGCAGAAAGTTTTCTCCAAGAATTTCCTTTAGGAGTTGAGAAGAGCGGTGAACAGCTTGGTAGTTGTGAGCAGAAGAGAAAATAATTAATATTTAGCACCACGTCTTACTACCCGTTCGGGTTATACGCTTAAGTACTAATTACGCTAATGGATTAGGAATTGGGAAGGTTGAATTAGAGGAAGTGAACCCGCATTTGCGTGGAGAGAGAGTGGAAAACCATTTAGGAAAAACCGCCCCCAGCTCACCCGACCGAGATTCAAACCTCGATCTCCCCGTCCTCAGCAGTCGAGCTCAACACGACAAGCGCGTTAGCCAACTACGCCACCGAGGCGGGTAGAAGGGAGAATAAAAGCTAAGAATGTTTTCTGACACTGTGTTTGCCAACTCGCTTCTTTACCAAATTTTTACTCCATACCTTTCTCATGTGTTTGCCATAATTTTGGATGAGTGGATTCTTAAAATAGAAATAAGAATACATTTTTGAATAGATAAATATACCTGTGAGTTTAAAAATATAAAGTATTTTCTCTTAGCAAATGTTTGGCATAACTATTCAAACCAAATTATATTTATGGGGAAATATGTTATGACATTAATTTTTCCCTAATTATTTGAAACAACTCCGATTGTTCGTGGTCTTTAAAATATGAAGTAAAGGGAAAGTAGAATAAAATAAAGTTACTATGTTAAGCTCTAAATAATGGGTTGTATCAGTAAGGTCGGTGTTTCATTTTTCATTACTAGTCAAGAATTCACAGTACGTAGTTAAACTCCTATCTGGTGTATTAGTAGAGTAGAATTATATCATGCGCTAGTGGGGAAAAAAATCAGTGGAAATTAATTTATTTAAATATTGAGCATTTTCTATCATTTTCAATAACCAATGAGTCAATAAAAATATTCAAGACCAAAATGGGCCAAATTGGGGAAAATGGGGAAAAATGGTAATATTAGCAAATATCTTATATTAAAATATGTATTTTATCAAAGTATGTCAGGTGTATTATTTTAAAGCTTATACAATTATCTTCCTTTTGACATTTAATTATTTGCTTTACAACAAAAAAATGAACGCATTCCTTAAAAAAAGCTCTTTTTCAGTCAATTTTTACTGTAGAGTAAAAAATAAAAAGGAAAATAAAAGGTAATTTTATAAACTCTCAAAGTTTTATTTTATATTCTTTGATAGAAATAATGTTTTGGGAAATATTTTGAAAATGACCATTTTCCTCTATTCTCCCACAATTATTAATCTAATTTTACTGTAATATATTGGGGGCGTGTTATTTTCATTGATGATATATTAATATTTCTTTAGATGAATGTTGGTACATTTGAATTTACTTCACCCTCCCCATCATGTGGCCTTATATTAGTTGGTGTCAGTTGCTAGTCACACAAACGGGGAGTAATATGCGTATATAACTCAAAATTTGGTTTAAATTTTAGTATGTTTATAAAATTGAAGGAGGAAGTTAACAGTCAATACTACCCCCCGTAATTTTCATTCCTATTCATATTGGACTCTCCTGATAGGTCTATTTGATCTATAAAACCAAGATGAGGGTACCATAAAAATTAAGTTTCCCACACCCTTGGATGACTAATATAAGAAACCTACTGAAGTATATGTCTAGGAGGGGACCTCATTTCAACACCAGACAGTGCCTAAACTAATTTAATAAACTATTTACGAATAACGTGGTTTCATCATTTAAGAAACCCTAGAAAGGCTTAAAATAGCTTTCCGATCGATGGTATTGTTTGTATTGTTATTAAAAACGTTTCTATTAAAATATAACTGAAAATAGTATATCAATTAAATTTAAAGAAAGAAAATAACCATTTATACTATAAGTAGGCCTAAGGTTACTAATATTACTCAGAGTTAAACACAGTGAACAACGCATTCTATGGTGGTTAGGAAAATAAAGCATGTTCTATTAATTATTGAAACTTTAAAATAATACAATGTTGATTTATATCAAAATAAAATTTCTACTGTGACTTACATGATTAAACAAATAGTGGTGCCTTAGAATATTTTGAGGAATTCTTTCATAATTTCGATGTGCAGCAGAAGATTTTTTTAGTGAGGGAAAATCTAACTAGAAAAATAAATTCCCCATCAACTTTAGGTTGTTTTTTTATATCTTTGAGGTTGATGAGAAGCATTCACTATTCGGTTTTTCACCTTCTTTCGTCCTGTGGCCGAAGATCGACGACATCCATGGCATTGTCATCGTATACCACGTGAGTAGCCGGTTGGTACAATTCTTTGGCATTGTGGGTGCCGTGGAAATGAACCACACCTCCTTGAGGGTTCTTGCAATTCTTGATGGTGATGAAACCAACCTCGCTAAGGTGGTACGCTTTATTTTCGTGGCGCTCCCTATTGTAGGCGCAACCGGAACAGACGATGCCAATGGCCTCAGGTAATGAGCTCTGGTAAATATACTGGGTGTGCATATCCGTGCTGGACATAAAGTTAGGATGCACTGGGTGAGTGTGGATCCAACCCAACTGCATCACTCCCAGGTTATTCGCGAAGTAACCCATAAGCTGGATGTCCCCTTCGAGGGTCTGCTCAACATAACTACGCTGGCCCCTCTGGGACACTATGACAAGCGTATCAACATAGAGGTTATTGTCAGGTCCCACATACCCGAAAAGGTTCCCGCAGGACTCCAGCTGCTTTTCGGTTATCGCTCTGATCGTGTGCTTGAACGTCTCTGAGAAGGTGCGAGGCACGAATATGGTCCTTAACCGGTGGCCATTGAACAACGGAGCATCACCTTTCACCACCACTTCTTTTGGTTTTGCTTTCGTGTCTGCCGGTGGCGGTATTTTCTTTGAATAGGGCTGCGTGGATTCTTTAGGTACGGGTACCTTGGGAGGTGCGATAGTTGGAGGGGGTCGCGTAGGCTCTTTAGGTTTAGGTACCTTAGGAGGTGCAATAGTTGGAGGGGGTCGCGTTGGCTCTTTAGGTTTAGGTACCTTAGGAGGTTCGATAGTTTGAGGTTGTCGTGTGGGATATTTAGGTTTCGGTACCTTGGGAGGTGGAATATTTGGAGGGGGTTGCGTGGGTTTTTTAGTCACTGGCACTTTAGGAGGCGCAATAATTGGAGGGGGGCGAGAGGGCTCTTTAGGTTCATATTTAGTTGCGGGTAGAGGATATAATGGTGGTGAAAATTTAAGATCTTTTTCCTCTGTCCTTATCGTTTTTGACGGTATACTTGACTGTACTGATGACGTTGCATCAAACTCCTTCTGAAAGACGTCCATAATTCTCCATTTCAGGTCTTCAAGTCTTGGGACCACTTGATTCAACAACTGCGCATTTGCATCGAGCACGTGTTTAGGGACGTCCCTATATCCGTGTAGGTTTTGAACCTTGTTCAAGGTTATACTGACGAACTTAACGTAAAGGAGGAAAGCGAACACAAGCTCCCCCTCTTTCTGAAAAGATTTGGCCATATCCACCATCTCTGGGCCCAACTCAAACAATCTGTGGGGTGAAAAGGCCGAATCAAAGTTTGCAAACTTCGCGTTACGTAGGAGTTCACGGTAACGTTCTCTTGGTTCGATTATTTTACTTGAGAGCATTGTGGCCTTTGTTATTGTTTTAAGACGGGGCCACTATCTATATTAGGGTAGTCATAGCACCTGTTATGTTTGCTGTGCGTTTCTGAAGCACTAAATAATTTGTTTTAACTTCAACCATTAACACATATTTAGGATAAATACTAAGCAACGCTCCTTTTTTTCCCTTTGTTTTATTTCCTAATTGTTGCCTATTATATGTATTAACTATCACTTTTCCTGTTCTTCAACCTCTATAAATTGTCCGGGCTATCCACATATTTACATTAATGGAATAGGTATGAGTAAGGTAAAATTTAGAGAAAATATATCAGAGGGAAGAAAGATTGTGATAATATTTAGGGAAAACATCTTAAGGAATACCCGAATGGAAAACGAACCACTTCCTTCTCGTTTCTGGCGAACCAGGTGAGACGAGACTGAATGCCTTGATTCATGTGCCATGCGAGTAAATATATAATAAACATCTGTAACTAAACTAAACTAAGACATTAAAATAGTTTCATTTGCAAAGCTTTGATAAATATGTAATATCCTTTTACATAAAATTGTTTATCCAGTGATAAATTTTCAAATTATAATTTATGAGTTTTTCTTCATACATACAGTAGTTAGGTAAAGACTGCTTGTTTAAGGACCTAAAACAGTGTTTGGCAACCAATCAATCACGTATAAAAACTACATCGTAGTTAAAAGTATATCTTTGAGTCTTCAAAACTTAAAAATAAATCAAATTATTTTTTATAATGTTTGATACTAACCAAAATAACCTTGACTAGTCATGGTTGGTAATATTAGTTGGTTATGAATATAGATGTGTCTAATATGTAAATAAAGAGTGAAAGAGATGCAAGGCATAGATATGCAAGTGCATCTTTAGATTCTGACAACAGCAGAACCAAACTGTTTTAAAAAGCTAAGCTTTGTTTAAAAAAAATTTAGCGCAGGGAACCTGCCCCTTTTCCTCAGTACTCTTAGACTTATAGTGTTGGGATTTGCTACTACCAGAGCTTCATTCGGGGGAGGCCTTTAATAAAGCTACTCTAGAATACTGAATACATACTGATAAATTCATAATAAAGAAAAATACTAACCGCTAACTATTCTGTCCGACTCACTTAGCTTATGGCCACATATTTAATAAAAAATACTTAAGACAGATGTAGACTCGTTTTATATCCTAATAGCTTACAGATGAATGAATCAAATTATATATTTGGTTATAGTTCAACTAAGCATTTTTTGAAAATTACTATCAACCATTTTTCAAGTAAGCAAGTATTTATGGAAATAATACTAATAGGTAACCGAAACAACTTCAGGATCAGATATTTATGCCAACTTCAAGAATTACAGTCATGCTTGAGAAAATTTTGACTATTTAAAAACTAACCATTAACTATAGACGGTGCTCGTGAATTGATAGAGGGCTTTCTTTCATTATGTAAAACAGATTAACAGTTGCCGTTTTTTCTGTAATTTCACTATACAATTTATGCTCAAGCTAAATTTGAGAAAATTTCTTATATCTGAGAAACGTCATGATAACTGTTTTAAGAATTTATAATAGCGCCCGGGTATTAAAAATAGAGATTGTTCAAAGAGTTTACAGAATAAATGGACTGGCAGTTTGTAAAACAAGTTCTTCACATGGATGTCCATTGGCTAAATAAAGGCAAGATTTTTCTTCGGTGATTCAAAGAGCTGATTTCTCAAATAAAAGAGTATCCAAAAGAAATAGATATAAACTACCAAGAACTATAGAATTTGTGATCACCATTATATTTTGTATTCCTTCTTGATACCACAGTTGAATGGACTAAATTTTTTACTGCAATGCGAAGACAAACAATCATGAACATGATTTCTGCGGTTTGGCCATTTACAAAAAAAAATGACATTTTTGAGAAACCAATTTTCAATTAAGACATTTTAACCACTTTACTTCCTTCAAAAGTTGGTTAATGACTTTTATTACTGGCCTTGGCGACTAACCAGTATTCATAAGTATTCGCTTTTCTTATGTTTCATAGCAGTTTTATATTTACTATGCAAAATTATAATATTTATCAGTCCGATAGGTAGCATAATTTTAAAACACACATTTTATTATTCTAGGTATTTTTATAGGTAGGAGAGAAAATTAGTTTTGAGGAAGTAATTAATTTAAGGAATAAAAATAAGAGATATGTACGAAAAAAAATATTAAAATTATAGTAAATAAACAATTGGTGATCGTAGGACACATGACGGAAAATAGTCCCACAGGGGTGAAAATAATTGTTGTGATGACCTAGAGCAGTGTTTTTAAACCTTCTTGAATATGCGATCCCTTTACAAGTAAAATAATTCTGGCGACCCCCTGGACTTAATAAAATTATATCAGCGATTTCAAATAAGACGTATTTGGCGCTGTTGGGCGAGGAGGGGGGAGTGCGCGCGCAGGTTGGTTGAAGTTCAACGGTCACTGGCAGCATACGAACAGTCGTTTGTCAGTTGTCAAAGTACACCAGCGTGTACGGTTGTAATGGAGAAGTTTCTAAAAAGATCTGCGCAGCCCTCCACATCTAGTACAAGTGGCAGTAGAGTAAGCGAGTCAAAACAGAAAAAAAAGACTTTATGATGACAATTATTTGAAATATGGTTTAACCGTCATGAATAATAAACCTCAATGTGTAATTTGTGGTGAAGTTTTATCACGTGAGAGTATGAAGCCATCAAAGCTTATACGTCACCTCTCAACTAAACATAACAAGAATGCTAATAAACCGTTAAATTTCTTCAAACGGAAGCTGAAAACCTTTAACCATCAGCAAACTACTATGATTCAGGTAATAAACTAGTATTATTATCAATGAAGACATTTTATTTTGCAAAGCACTTCCTGCGAACACTACTGGCCAGTATTTGTACGACACGTTTTTAGAAAGCACTCGCGACTACGAGATTTATTGGACAAAATGTATCGTTATTTGTAGCGATGGCGCTAAAGCTATGATTGGCATCAAAGTGGGCTCGTTGCGAAATTAAAATCATAAAATCAATAATGCCAAATGTTTCATGGACACACTGCTTTCTTCATCGGCAAGCTTTGGTAGCCAAGGTTTTACCTTCTGATTTGAATGATGTAATGAAAGAAGTGGTCAAAGTTGTGAACTCTATTAAAGGTAAAGCTTTTCAAACACGACTGTTTCGAATCATTTGTGAAGACATGGGTTCTCTCCAAACAAATCTCCTTAATCATACATAGATCAGATGGCTATCAAAAGGAAATGTATCCCCGTGAGTTCTGGAACTTAAAGCTGAATTGTTACTGTTCTTACAAGATAATAAATCTGAATATGCGAATTACTTTTGTGACCCTGTTTGGCTATTAAAATTAGCATTTCTCGCTGATATTTTTAACCACCTAAATATTTTAAACAAGAGCCTCCAAGGGAAAGAAGAAAATATTCTAACGGCCAAGGATAAAGTCAAAAGATTCCTCATAAAACTTCGTTTGTGGTCAACGTATTTACAAAAATTGATGTATGATTCTTTCCATAGCGTTCAGAAGATTGTAGAAGAAATTGCAACGGACCAATCGTTAGTAGTAAGTTCTCACATTCCTTGCATGATACAGAGCTTGCATTATTTGGAAACAAGATTATTAAGTTACTTTCCAGAACTGAACTCTGACGCTGACAATGGGCATAGCTGGATACAAAATCCATTTTGGATATGCCAGTACAACTGGCTAATCTGACCACGAAGATGAAAGAAAATCTTATAGATGTTGCAGCTGATGGCATGCTTAAAATGGAATTTAATTCACAAAAGATTGACGTCTTCTGGATGAAGAGAAAAGAAGAATATCCAGAGCTAGCAAGGGAAGCTTTGAGATTATTAGCGCAATTCGCCACTTCCTACCTATGTAACTAATTTTTTCTTCAAGGGTGAACATAAAAACTAAGAAGATAAATATACTCAAATTAGAAAATTATTTGGTTATTTGCGTATCAAAAATAGAACCACAATTCAACAAATTATTAAAAGATAAACAGGCACAGCCTTCTCATTGAAATTATTGTTGTATCTTTAATGCAATGTAGATTGTAAAATCTATATTTAAAAAATAAACTTTTCTCAGAAATGGNCCCCCCCCATCAAGCCTTTGCGACCCCTCCTGAGGGTCACGACCCACAGGTTTAAAAACACTGACCTAGAGGTTCCAAGTTCGATTCCTGGCTAGTAACAGGGGAAATGTTTCAAAAAGGGATTAATTCCTATGGTCACCAGTGTTTGGTTGATAATTGGGCTTGAGATAGGTTAATCTCCTCACTGGTTCTCCCTTTTCCCTCAACATCATGTTCACTATTATCATCAACTCATCTCATAGGGACATGAAAAGAGCATCCACAAAAAGGATGTACGATTAGTACATTATGGTGTCCCCTGCGAAGCTGTACATTAATACCGGTTAATATTTCCGCAAACTGAGTCACAGTTTGATGTAACCAAGACACGCCATTTATTAGAATCAAGGACCAAAACTATGAAGCTAATTCGAATAATAATAGCTCTGGAATGCATAAAAATTCTTCTAGTTATTCATGACAAAGCTAGTCATAGTGGCTTAACTATTCATAAAACGATTTATTATGAACCCGCTTCAGTGGCGTAGTTAGCTAACGCATTATTCGTGTTGAGCTAGACTGCCGAGGATGGGGATATCGAGGTTTGCATCTCGGCCAGGTGAAATGGAGGTGGTTTTCACTAAATGGTTTTCCACTTTTCCTTCACGAAAATGAGGGTTCACTTCCTCTAAATTCAACTTTTCCAATGCCTAACTCACTTAGCGTAATTAGTACTTAAGCGTATAACCCTAATGGGTAGTAAGACACGGTGCTAAATAAATAATAAATAAATATATTTATTATGTTGAAGTGGCAGTCAAAAAATGTAATATATTCCCATTCGGTATATTCACACACGTTCACCGAAAAAAATAAAACAAGAGTAGAACGTAACCGTGACCATGCAACAAGCTCGAAGGCAATAACAATATTTTCAGCACAATCTGCTCAGTTGGCTCGGCGTTAGTTGAAATAGCTTTAGCTTAGTCCACTTTGCGCCACAGTGGTTTGCTTGCAAGATCAAATTAATGTTCACCAGACAATGTACTACTATATTCAACGTGGATGAGCTGTATAAACTAGAAACTGATCAACAGCCAGGCCGAGTATGTTGAAATGATTATAGAAAATATATCAAAAGGAATATACCTGTATCGATATTTGCTAAAGTGTTTAGCGATGACATAACACTGATTGAAAAAAAACATACCCACCTATTGTGACATTAATCTAAAAGATCCATTTACCCGCTCGAAATCAAAAACATGTTGATAAACAGATGTTTCTAATTTGCTTTGCAAAGCATCATGGGTTAACACACCTTTTTTGCGATAGTGTGAATTGCTGTGCCACTAGAAATAGGTTCTAGTCCATATTTTAGCTAAACGTTTGAATACAGTTTTATACCTTTTTTTGTAATATCATGTTACATGTTTTAAAAATGCTGACCAAAGTGTATTTTGAAAACTGCGTGACCCAATTCAGTGGCCGCATGGTCTAGGGAGATTCTCTCGCCATATACTAGACTGCCGTAGTGGCGGGAGGGAGGGGGCTTAGCGTGGAGGAGGGGTTCAGTCTCAGGTGCACTCAGGGTGGGTTTTTTCCCTAAATAGTTTTTCACTCTATCTCTCCATACAAACATAGGTGCACTTCCTCTAAAACAAAGAATTCCTAATCCCTGACACATTAGTGTAATTAGTCAATATGCGTGTATAGCCCTAACGGGTAGTAAGACGCGGTGCCAAATTTGCAAGGTATGTGTTTGTCTGTAGTATAATTGGCCTTTTTTCCACCCCCAAATTTAAATATATATATATAACAATATTAATTTGCAGCTTCTTTTATCTTACGATCAATACCTATTAAATAACACCAATAAAAAAGTAAAATGTTATTATATTGGCCCTAAAATTTGTTTTTTATATTTTATAAGATACCCTACCTATGATAATTAGATTATTATTTAGCACCGCGTCTTACTACCCGTTTGGGTTATACGCTCTAAGTACTAACTACTCTAATGGATTAGGAATTAGGAAGGTTGAATTAGAGTAAGTGAACACGCATTTGCGTGGAGGGAGAGTGGAAAAACATTTAGGACAAACCACCCCCAGGTCACCCGACTGAGATTTGAACCTCGATCTCCCCGTCCTCAGCAGTCGAGCTCAACACGAATAGCGCGTTAGCCAACTACGCTACAGAGGTATGATAATTAGACTATATTACTTGTTTAGAGGTTAATTAAACGTTAATTGATTTAATGAGTGAGTCATTTGGCCACTAAGTAAGTCCAACTTAACTTTATATTATGACTTGACTAAACTTAATTAAAATAGGCCCTACTTTCTAAGTATTTTAACTTTAACTAAATAGAGCAACATGCACCAGTTTAAATGCTTTACTCGTTTTTATTAATGTTAACTAAGGCATCACTCTCGTGTTAGACTGGCTTGCTGAATACGGGGTGATCGGGGTTTGAATCCCGGTCAGGTAAACTTTGGGTGTTTTTCCCTAAAAAGTTTCCTGATTTCTTTCCACGCAGATGGAGTTTGCTTACCTTTAGAATGCTTCCTTTCTCATCCCTACCCCATTAGAATAATAATTATCATATATGCGTAAAACCGGAACAGTTAGTAGATGCGGCGATAAAAAAGAAGTATACATCATTTTGCTTTTGCTTACATGGCTTGATTTTTTTTCTTATCAAACAACTCTTTCGAAATCATAGTTGACAAGTATTTTTATGATTCTTGAATTAGACTGAGCAGTGATGTTAAAAACCCTATGCACTTAAAGATAGTATCACTACTCTGTTTGAGAGTTACTAGTGCGCTTCAACTAGATAACTATAGTTCGCACGCTAACCGTGTTACAAACGGCTGTTTCAAGATGCTTCCACGAAGAATTTACATTAACCTGATATGTGATAGCAAACCTCGCCAAGGAAAGGTGAAGCAAGGAATCAGCCGCAGGAAATGGGAGTCGCATGCAAATGTCGCTTCGACCGGGAGTGAAAAGGGGGGGGAGTGAGGTTTGGCAGCATTGGGACAATCACGGATGAAAGAGAATAAGATGATCCATCTCACGACTACAATGAGGTATTCTATTCCGAGGTAGTTAATATATTATAACATCTATCTAGCCGCAAACATAACCCTTTTAGATGTGCTCTATACGATGTATAAACTCATATGAGAGTTTTAGATTTGAACCATTATGAGGTCAAATAGGCTTAGTATTACCGTGGAGCGAGATCCTATCGTACCAATATAGGGCGCAAAATTGTACCCAATCGGAATGGTATTCATTGATAAATTGGTATGGGGAATTTAATTAATTGAAGGAAGCAATGTGAATGTTGTAATGAAGGCCAAGTGGGACGGTTTGAAATGAAAAGATAAACATTTAGGAATAAATAGTGTAGCGATACTGTACGATATATATACAACATATGTTCAACTGAGCATGCCCTTACCCAATTTTGCAAGACTGTTACAGCACGTGTTGACTGGATGCAATATAAAGATGGCCCGATGGTCCTTTCTATTGCTCGTCGATCCAGTGACACCTTGTGGCGAGTTGGGAAAGATACCTTTATTAATTTTACTAAAATTATATGGAGATTTTTGGAATCCAAGAACGTCATTGGTCCTTCCTAACTCACACGAGAATTCATTCTTTTCGAGTCATTGAAATGAATTTGGCTACGGTATGTATAGGAGTAGTTTGTGTAAAGGCCGATTCACAGAGAAAGCTAAGCTATGCTGTGGTGTGATAAGACTTTGTCAGTTTGGTTTCATACTCGTTGCTAAGCTAAGTTAAGCAATGGTACCTATTTCCCCTCCCAAATTCAGTGTTGTTTCTTTTGGTCGGTTCCAGTGAAGTTTAGTTATGATGGAGTTCTCCAAAATGTCTTGTTTGAGCTCAGATGATAGTACTGAGGAAGAGAAGATGATGTTAGCAGCTGTTTTGGAAGATGAAGAAATTTTAGGAGGTGGAGGTTTAACTTGTTCATTTAACTTGTACTGCATTTTATTATTAAAAAATTAATCAAATATAAGACCTAAATGGAATATTATTTAAACACATGTGAAAAAAAACTAAACTTCAATATTTCTTTGGTTATTTTCACCAAAACAACACTGCGTTTATTCAATATGGATCCCAAGCTTCGTTATGCGCATGCGCAAAGTAAGATAGCTCAAATCAGGAGATGGAAAAATTGCCTAGCCAGCAATTGGAAAAAACAAGGCGTGGCGTAGAAAGGCATAGCTTAGTTTAGCTTAGCTTTCTGTGTGAACCAACACATTAAAAATCTATGGCCCGCTATTTGTCTAAACAGTTGACAGAGCAAATCCTAGCTTATAATTCTGTGTGAGCCGGAATCCACTCGAGCACAGCCGGTTCTAAATAGCAAGGGAATGCGCTGTGCTCTGGCATACCCATTATTTATTTCCAAATTTCTCTTTCCGTTCTAAAAATAGCTTATATTGATGTATTGATTTATTTCTATTTTAATTTTCAAAATTCACTTTAGATTTTAAACTAATTACCCTTTTGGTCATCATATATATTAAAGTTCTTGTTAAATTTGAATAAATTTTAAATATACATCTTGAATTTTGTTTGATTTCGTTTGTATAACTAATTATGGTACTTAAAATAATCATTATTGCTTTAATTTTGAAGATGTCTTGTTTATATGTAAATTTAACGAAGTTCTAAGGGCTAGGTTCAATTGTACACTATAGTAATTTATAGAACTTAAATAAAGGAAAATGAAAAATGAAATAAGATTTAAATTAATGTAAATTTAAATAAGCTTATATACATTAAATACATTATTGTGATTTCGTTTCCATAATTAAGGCTTGTGACATCGATTTTTCTTAGTATTGGTTTTGAAGATTTTTTGTTTTAAACTTAACTAAGCCTGTGGGGCTAGAACTTTCTGTACGATCTCTTATATTTATTGTCTACAAGAGTTATACTAGGTATTTATTAGTATAACCGACTTAAATATGGTTTATTTAATTTATTTGCGCTTTGCTTTATTTCTGAGCTTAAATATAGTTTTATCTCTTGTTTGTCTATGCTGGAACTATGTTCACTCGCTGAAAAGACGCTCCTTATTAATTCTACTACGTAGTTGTATGTTTGCCCAAAGCCTTTGTATGGTTTTCCTTTGTAAATATATAAATTGTTGTCTTATTGAATAAAATCTTACTGTTCCACTGAATTATTATTTTGGCTCTTATTTTGTTACAATACAATTCAATATAATATGTTTAGGTGACACAAAGTTTCCTACTTAAAAATTTGGAAATGTAACTACAATTGGAATGGAAACCATTTACTATTGCTTACTATTGTTTTGTAGCTTACAAACGAATTCTAATGGTTTTAAGCTAATTATAATTGTGGCCCCAGAAAAAAACATAATTTTGAGAGCAGAAAGGTTGAGTCAGTGAAAGAACCCACGACTCACAGCACAAGCTTACAACCCGGGAAGTCCGTATTTAGTTCTAACCAACGTGCCACTAGGCCGCTAGGTGCGCTGATGATAAAGAGTCATTTAAAATTTCGGGATAGCGATGGACTGTATTGCTGGTGACGAGAAGGTCAAGATTCTAATCTCCTCCAGCTAAAATTGGGGTGGGGTGGGGGGAGTTATTTGATTCTCAACTATATATTCATTCTAATGAGGGTACATTTAATAGTAAATTATTATCTTCCTCGCTTATATTGCATTTGCGTAAGACGGCTCATACGGGTAATAAGATGCGATGAATAAAAATATTTCGATTATATTTCCACCAGCCCAGCACTAATATAACTCAAAAGTAGAGCAAAAATAATTGGGTTGGGGCATTAAGTTAACTTGGCTACTCATATTTTTGTATTTTATATATTTCAGTAATATTATTAAGATGTAAAACGTCTCACTTATGTGAATAATGGTCCAATACAAAAGTTTTTTTATTGAAAATAAAAACAAGTTCTAATTCGAAATGAATAGAGGATAAGCTAGAACTGTCCCTTCTCTCCTCTCTAAAAATGATCCTATCGTATCTAGGGTTGCGAGGCAAAACGTAACTTTTGGGTGCAAATTGATGCATGGATTTGAGGGGGTTGAAGGGATGGATGTTGAAAGGGGAGGGGGCGAGGGAACTTTAGTGATCTGAACCACTCTACCATGAGTCGTATAGTAATAGTTTTTCACAAGGTCTTCCCTCAAGCTGTCTTTCTTCCTTCCCTCGTTAATCCATGACGTTGGTCCGCCTCTAGACAAAGATTGATTGGAGCGCTGAGCGTCGGAGCGAGCGCCCGCGACACTGTTACAAATCATCTCTTGTTTGGTGGAAGAGGGGTTTTAGGGAGGGGGGAGGAGGGGTTGAAACGCTCCCTAGAGACGGAACATGGGGGATATCCTATAAACTGGCACCAATCTCGGTCCTCCCTTAGGCTTTCGCCGACAAACACGGATCTAGAGTGTCGGCATACATGAAACCCGTCGGTGTTGAAGGGTGACGTTTTAACATGTGGAGGTATTTTTGAGATATTACACCCTTATATGGCATGTAATTTAATTTATTGCTCTCTTATTTTTAGATCAACCAGATGCCTTACTATTGTCTTTTTTTTTTCCTAAACCCTACTAGAGGATTTATAGGTCTACTTCAATTTCCCCTTTTTTCATTTTTACTTTTAGAAAATACAAATATAATTTTTGTTACTAAAACTGATAACATATTATTATATTATCATTATTATTATTACTATTATTGTTATTTTATGGGTATTGATATTATCTCTCAAAAGTGATCACATAACTTAATGTATGAATACGTGAACGTAAATCTAATTACATTAAAAAAACTGCCAGGTAAGGTTATCTTTAAGAAAATTGAATTGTAATTACACTAAAAAAACACCTCGGTGGTCTTGGAGTAATATGCTTATCTCAGTACCCAATGTCCATGGGCTCAAACCCAAGCAAGGCCAACTAATTTTTCTTAAACGACAAAAATTATTAGCACAACTTCCTTCGGAGGGCAAGTAAAACTGTCCGACCCATGTCGATTGTGGCATGTAAATGAACCTTGGAAGGTTTCAGAAAGTACCTTAGCATCAGGAAAGATATCCGGCTGTAAATCAGGTCCGGCAAAAAAATAAATATGGCTAACTCTTGTGACATGCTATGGATTAAAAACGTCGACCCCACATGAGTGGGATAAGTTGTAGGTAAAGAAGAAGCGTGCGTGTAACCCGAACGGGTAGTAAGACGCGGTGCTAATAATAATAATAATAATAATAATAATAATAAGTGTTACAGTCATTGACAGTAATGTTAATAACAAGTTGCCTTAAGTTGATTAATAGTTTTATAGAATTTAATTTTAGCAAACTACGTTGAGCACACGTCTCTGCTTGTTTCATTTATATTTTTAACTTCAAATGTCCGCCTCCCCCATTTTCCACTCCACTTACCCCCGGTAGATTGGTGAGTGTGTTGCACTACAATTTAGAGTTCTAATAGGCCTAAAACTTTCCGTGGTGCATACAGGACACTAATATTTGTGAAATGGCGTCCTATTTGTCACACATTGTAATTTATATAGCATGTATTGAGTGTTTAATGCCAAGTGTGACTTGGGGCCGGTCTTAATGACTACTGGATGAATATTGCTACTGGGAGGTTAAAGTTATCTACCAGATAAACGTTATCAGCCACTTTAATGTTTTCCACGTCTTATGAACTGAATTTATCTGCCAGATCTGTAGGATAAATATATTTTTATTCAGAACACGCAAGATTGGTACTGTTTTTACTGGTGCGCGCATGCGTATAAACCCTGCTGATATCGCTACAACCTATTGAGTGGTGATAACGTTCAACATTTGTTAAATAATGGCGGCTAAACGAGTGCGAGTAAGCAGATGGCGTCTTGTTGGCGCAAAAGCTAAGTTGTCCTCCAAATACTAATTTCGGTGTCTGCCAAAATGTGGGAAATAGTCGGGTACAACGTTTACAAAATTTCATTTATTGTACTCACAATTTGATAAATTGTTCTTATATAAATATAACTCTACAAATAGCTTGTCAGTTTATATAAAAGTGTGAATTAAATGATCTAACGTTATATATTCAGAGTGCGGGACTGTGCTTACTAAACACGTGAACCAAGATTTTAACCTAAAACAGATTCTGATAGCTGAAACCTCATTAAAAACAACGCGTCACTATGGCAACAACTATTTTAACTTGCAGATAAAAGCTATCAGGTACTTAAACTTCCCGATAAAAATGTGATGAATAAATACATTTGATCTGGCAGATAAATGCTATGTTGAAGTCATAAGACTCACTTTTAACTTATAGGGCCTACATCAGATAAACATATTTATCTACCAGATTAATATTTATCCAGGAGTCATTAAACTGGCCCTTACTAGGTTAAATAAATTTTGTTACACATGTAAGCCTATCTGCATGACCATATAATCGAAAGTGCAAAGTTAAATATAATAAATAATTAAAAATGGTTTTAATAGGCGCCTTATCGCAGATAGTTTGGCTAGTGTATGTAGCTGCACTTACAGTCTAATTTTGATAAGAATACTTTTTTTACAGATAAAAAATATACCTACAATGTGAATATATTACCTAAGGCTCCTTATGGACATAACAACAAGGACGCTCACACTCACCCTGACCTCTACAGCCCAAGATAAAAGCTTCCTCTGACACTTATCAGAGGCCAACTGGAAGGATGTTCAACGCATAGTGGGCAATCTGTCGTGGATAGCCCACAACCTGGATTGACCCACCTACGCTCTCACCAGACTTCATAGGAAACCTCCGTCAATCGCACCCCGCCTACTTAAACTTCCAAAATGGAATACCAAGACCTGTCACCATCTGGCAGAAGCTCCCGTAACCATCATTAGTGACGCAACCCCATACTCTGCCGCAGCTGGCAACACGTCAGTGGTTAAACGATTCACCGACATTCAAGAGACCAATTGGGTAGAGATTGTCGCTGGGCTTATTGCACTGTGTTGGTGTAATAGAGACCTCATTCAAGCCAGGATTAGACTAGGTGTGGACAACTCAATCACCCTCTGTTGTGTCTCCACCGGACGAGGCCTCGTCTTCAACTACTTACAACTCTTCAGGCTGCTGAACCTTTGGGCGATTGATGTCCTACGTAACGTCTATCTCTATGTGTCCTTGGACGAGTCAGCGCTCAACCCTTCCAACCATCCCTCCCGGACCACGACGCTGAAAACTCTGTTAGAAGATCTTAAATAATGTAATGCAGAGTATAATGTACCTGATGTATGATTGTAAATAAAGGCTACCCTGGTATTCTTATTCTTTTAGGACTTTCCACTTATCCAGCGCGCTCACAGGGTATAAAAGCACGAATGAAAAGGAGGGTCAAGACAGTCGTCTTCAGAAGGGGAAATAAACAACGATTCCAGCAAATCGAGGTTCAACTAGACCAACTAGCAAATCTAACCGGTCAATTCCCACACTTAGTGGCCGCAGCAGCTCCAACCCACCCTCCACGAGTAGCTGTCCCACTGGTCCCAACACGTAAGGCATGGGCCTCCCTTTTAGCACCAGAGACCGCCCTGTTAGATTTAGACGAAACATTAGCCTTAAGGGTAGCCCTGGCACTGAAAGCAAAAACTGCAGAACTTCCACCAGGCAGAGACAAGCACCAAGCCAGCATACTGCTCACGCTGGCTGCTAAGTATTCTGACCAAACTGGAGACAGGCCAAATCCTGATACACCGCAATAACATGGTGTACATTGCCCTCACCAAAGAATGGACAACCACCATCGCTGCCACCGGAGGAGCCACTGGGGTGACAATCTACCTACCGGGTTTTGTACTAGTTCTGATCCCATATTCCGTATTCAATCGGCAAAGGTTCCAGGATGGTGGCAGTGGATTAATAAGTTCCCCAAGATCCCGTGGGCGAGGAAGGATACCCTGAAGAAAATTGTAAAAAGAATAATTGTATACTATCATTAATTTGTCTTTTTATCATGTATTTGTATGAATCAATAAAGAATTGGCTTCGGCCGGAACGTCCTCACATGGTTGTTGCCTCTAGGCCTTTTCACTGATCCAGCTCGCTCATGCTGTCTCGCAGAGTATAAAAATTGGGCTCGGTGGGGAGATTGGGACAGTCCATTGTGGGGGGAGGTCCCAACAATAATACGCATAGCCATGTCACCTGGAACTATCATTTTTATATACATTATGATTGGGTTGATTAGATATTGGTTAATTCGAAAAATTAGATAAATCGAACCCACTTTGATTCCCCGTGAAACTCTTATCCATACCAATGAAAAAATAACAATAGTTTGAATAGTTATAGATGGCAATATTTGGATTATTCAAACCGTATACATCGTTAATTTTTTTGAGTTTCTACTCATTTCAAACATAGCTTAACGGCGGCGGAACGCTGACGGATGGGGATATTCTTGACGAAGAACAAAATTGTACAGTACAATAATCTTCTGATAAAGAAGACAGCACATACATCCAAGCAGAAGATCCAATACAATCCGTTTCTGAGACACTTACAGTGATAGAAGATCTGAGAAGATTCACTGAATACCAACCAGCCGTAAAAGAAAACATATTCAATGCAATCAGTGAACTTGAATATTTTATTTATTGTATCAAGATAAGAAAATAACAAAAGAAAAAGATTTTTTTTTTGCAAGCTTAATGGCAAAACATTATTTATATCTGCAATTTTTATATGATTTTTTCAAGTTTTGTATTTTGTATTTTAATTTTTATCGTATTTCACGCATGTGTAGTTTGTGTATGTGGGTTTTATATAGCATATACATTATATTATTATTAGCACCACGTCTTACTACCTGTTCAGCTATACGCACTTAAGCTAATGTGTAATGGTAGGGTGATTGTGAGATGAAATGAAGGACCTACAGTTTAACGTGAGATCCGAGCCACGGTGGAGGCCTGGCATTCCCCACATTCACAAGTTGTGATTAATACAATTCTTGTCAGAGGTGAAGGAAGGGTTGGGCAATCAGATAAATATGTGCCGGGACCGAGGATTGAGCCCCGGACCTCAGCCCAGAGGTCTGACACCTTACCCCTAGACCACCAGGTCACCCTATAAATTATAAAATGTGTGTATTTATATGTAGTATATTTTGAGATGATTTATTTATTTTGTACCAGCTGCCTAGATATTCATAAAAATGGTTAAATCTAATTTTGGATATTTCATATTTTTTTTAAAATATCCCTTAGATTTTGAATTAAATAAGCTCTATTAAATAAGTCATATCGTTGGGTTTGTGCAAAGCTTCAAAATGTAAAAGCCAAAGGTAAAATTTCCAAAAATTCGAATTCAACTCACATAATAAATAATATTTTGCATCTTCGATAAATGATTATTACTTATATTTATTTTTCTTGAACTGTGTAGGCACGAGTTTGTGGAACGAATATTAGATCATATACATAAATGCCAACATGATAATGTTTACTTTACTATAAGATTATAAACAATAATTCTCCCTTTCGACCAATAAAATAAAATTAAATGTTAGTAATTTTTTACTTTCTCGCTATTTTACAGGTAGAGAAAGTATTGTGATCGTAAAAAAATAAATCGAAATCGAGATGTTTATGAATCTCGACGTTTGATGACGCCCCCCCAAATACGAAAGAGTGGTTTTTGAACTTCTGTCTGTCTGTCTATCTGTCTGTACCTCCGACTAGAAACTAAACTATTTTACCGATCAGGCTATGACTTGGTATCTAGGGTTTTCAGAGGGTTGCCCCGAGGGATTTTTGGAATTGGATAGCCAACCCTAAAATTAATGGTACTTTACTTAAGGGCAAAAAGAGAAAAAGTCGATTTTCTCAAAATCTGCTTTAACTATTTTGATTAAATTTCATTTATAAACTTTTATAAATATTCCAAACAAAATGGCTTCTCTAAAAATTTCGGAAAAATTACTTTGAAGACTCCGGTCGTATGCGTAAATTATAATTTTTTATAATATCTCCGAAAATGTATGAGATTTGAAATTACTGACTATCGCAAACATGAAGATCTATTTATAGTACAAATGTTTTATAAAAAACCTATTTTTATAAAACCAATAACTTTAAATATATACGCATATATATATGTATACATACATATATGCATATATATATAACTTTACAAACACTAAAAGTAAAAGTATTTCGACCGCAAAATAAAATATAACCTGAAATTTTGATGGATGTCGATGTCTCAAGACCCTCTAAACCCTAAAACAAGGGCTTTGCTATTTCGTCTGTCTGTGTCTGTTTAAACTAAATTAAGAGTAGTTTAAGAAAGGGCGAAAAGAGAAAGAAATGGATTTTCTCAAAATCGGCTCTAGCGATTTTGATTAAAATTCGTATCCAGGCGTTGATTCAGATTATAAATAAACTGGCTATTTTCATTTTCCCGTGAAAATTAATTTTTGGTTACTTTACAAAAGCAGAAACTTCAGTATCTCCGCAACTATTTGAGATACTAAATAACTTATCATTGCAAAATTGTAATACTATTAAAAATAAAAATAAACTTCTATATGAATTATTTTTTTATAAATCCAACAGTTTCTGAGATATTGGCAAATATATTAATGCAATGATATTAGCTTTAGTTGTAAAGAGATACTACTCAAGCGTTAATGCAATAATTCTCCAATGCCATAGAGTAATTACATATAAGTAAGTTTCTCAAAAAGTGTATGTTGTTTATCCTTAAACCTCTTAAGAGAAGACCCACCTCGGTGGCGTAGTTGGCTATCGCGCTAGTCGTGTTGAGCTCGACTGCTGAGGACGGGGAGATCGAGGTTCGAATCTCGGTCGGGTGAACTGAGGGTGGTTTTTCCTAAATAGTTTTCCACTCTACCTCCACGCAAATGCGGGTTCACTTCCTCTAATTCAACCTTCCCTATTCCTAATCCATTATAGTTATTAGTACTTAAAATAGTATAATCCGAACGGGTAATAAGACGTGGTGCTAAATAGTATTATTATAAATCTTAAGAGAAATGTTTTTACAACAATGATCTATCTCCATTTTAGACTCATTAGTCAATATTTAAATTTTTTAAAGTTCAAAATTTATAAATGAGGAATTTAATAGCAATGCAATGGCATGAAAATTTGCAACACCTAATAAAATGTCGAAAATTTTAAATTGAGGTTGAAATTTTAATACTAAGTGTTGACCCTTGTGGATCCAATATTGAACTTTTTTTTATCGGTCCAAACATACAATAGAGAACAATAATTCCTTAAAAATAAAATTATAAAATTTTAAACCGAGACTAAAAAAAGGATTAACAAAAGTATAATTCAATTTATTCTTGAGTTTGCTAGTGTATATTATTTCGTTTCACATATATTACGAGTTTTGAGTATATATCTCCATTTTTAAACAATAGAACGAGAAAGTCCGTCCGGAATTACTTACTATGAATTTTTTTATATCACCTTTAAAATTTTCTATTATAAATTAACCGGTATCATGGTTATGATTTTTATGAAATATTACAATATTCGTGGAAATGGATTAAGGGCAATGATTATGCTATTTTGAGCCATTCGCGTGGGATTTGAAGAACCCATCTTACGACCCTTTAACTGGAAAATTAAATATAAGATTATGTTCTATACAGAAAGAGCATTAAAACGTAGTTTTATGCATTATTCTAGAGACAATTTATATTTGGGATCAGTGAAATAGATTTTACATTTTATATTAATCGTTTTTCAATTTATTTATTTTTTTAATTTGGCAATAAGTTTCTATTGGTCTCAAGTGCAATATTTTTTAAATTTTAGTAGAGAAAATCTCACAGCGATGCGATGACTGGTTCTAGATATAATATCTACCTAAGCTAGGTGTTATCCGGGGGGGTATGATGGGCTCTTAAGATGGAATGATAGCGATTGTGAGTTGAGAGCTGTATTTTGGTATTTTGGTAGCTTTATTAGAAAAAATATTGTTTCGCCAAAATAAACTATACATTTTTCAGTAGAATCATAAATATAATTTTTTCACATGGTTCTCAACAGTTGAATATATGTCAAGGTTGTCCTGGAATTTGATGATAAAATTTTTAATGAAGAAAAAAATTATCATAAAGTGCTAATATGCTCATGAACAGGGCCTGGATTTTGGTAACATTTCATCTCTTTTTTGGGGGGTACGTCACAGACAATGCTCATAAGTACATAAACTCTGTAGACATGTATATTTTATAAGTGATTTGTTTGGTAATTTTGGTAATTTTTGAATCAAAGGTCATATTTTCTTGGTTTTCGTCATTTTTGAGTTATTGTAAAGCATTTTTGAGTCTGTTTAAGCAATCCTGAGTCATTTTAATACATGAAGTTTGAATACGTATATTTTATAAATGCATAAATGTTCAAACATAAATTTTTTCAACTAACATTTATTCGGAATGAAAAGATAATGTAGGCAATTAACTTTGTCTCCTATTTGCTTGTGTGGATATAAAACACACATTCTTGGTGAAACAGTGCTAACAGTGAAACTAGATAGGATTGCGTTGCAGATATTTAAAATCAGTAATACATCCATCAGAATATAAGAGATTAGTTGTTAAGGCATTTTAATTGTTTTTTACATTTCTAAAGTGCGTGTTTGATTTAACATATATTATTAAGAGTTTTTATTTAATTTTTGGTTAATTTTTTGAAATTTCGAAGTAATTTTTTCAAACTTTTTGACCATTTTATAGGTAGTTTTTTGATCATTTTTAGGTCAAGAATTTCTGGGCACTGAAATGTTGATATTACTATGTGTAGAAAATTAAACTCTATATTTTTACTGGAGCATATATTTAATTTATTTTGTCAAGAAAAAAATTGTGGCTTGCTATGAAATCTGCAAAAACATTTAGCTATTCTCTTGTCCCCTTCTCTCCCCCCTTAGTTTGGTACATACCTCCTTCCCTGCTCTTGTTTCTGTGCTTACAATATTCAGGAGGCTAACCGGAGACGCTCTTATTTTCCCAATGCACCTTAGCTCAATCCTGTCCCCCACTACCTCCCTCGAGTACCCAGATACGTTACTCTTTATCGATATATATATATATATCTCGCGAGTGATGATCTCAAGGGACTAGAGGTGTACATTTTGGGGGAAACTTGGATGTAAGAGGACAGCCGGTCGTAAAGAAAGGTATATTTAGGGAGTTATAGTGGCAGGAGTGCAGGGGAGAAGTGAAAGGGGGAAGGTTGGTTAGAAGAACGCAATGTGTACTCCCTGGAGTTGATAAGATATTACATGAATTTTGAAAAAAACAGAAGTGCACATTCTCATATATATATATATATATATATATAGGCCTACTCGTACAACTACGATTGATACAAATTCTTTTATAATAGAACATATATATTAATGCAACAAGTTATTTCGTCACCCAACTATTTTTATGTAGAGTTTTTACCAAAAAATATCAAAATAAGAATTAACATATTTTTTAAGTTGTTGGTCGTAAATAAAATGTATAAATAATATTTTTTATGTAAATTCACCCTCATATTATAATACAAATGAGGAATATAATTTTTTAACAAATTATATGATGGATATTGATTTTTCATGTCCCAGTGATTTTTGGAATAACGTCTACTGTCTGTCCGTGTGTCTGTATCCTGGCCTGGCACCAAAACCTTAACCGATTGGGCTAAAACTTGGTATATAGTTATTTCACAAGGTTTCCCAGGGGATTTAAAAAAAATTAAATATCCAACCCTCAAATTAGGGTAGTCTTCTTTAGGTCCAAAATATTAAACAATCTTTTTTTCTATAATTATAGTCTAATAATTTTAATTATAATTCCTATCTAAGTACGGTTAAACATTACTAATATCCACTTTGGTGACCGCATGGTCTAAGGCATTACTCTTGCAGTCAACTAGTCTGCCGATGACGGGTATATTTGGGTTAAAATCCTGGTTAGGTGTATTGAGGATTATTTTTGGCTGAAAGGTTTCCCACTCATCTTCCACGCAAATGTAAGTCTCCTTCCTGTAAAATTAAATTTCTTAATCCCTTAACACATTAGCGTAATTATTACAAATGCATTAAACCTGAAAGGGTAGTAAGACGTGGTGCTAATAAATTTACAAACAAAATGGCTCAGCTTATTTTCTCGAGAAAATTACCTAGAGGATACTTCACACGTGCGATTATCTCCAATTTTGATCATAGCCCCGAAATTCTTTGAGATACGAAATTGCAAAGTTAAAGAATTATTAAAAATAAAAAACTTGTATTTGATATAGCTTATATATATATTTATAAAACCAATAATTTTTAGATATTTACAATTATATATTTCTTCTAATTGAGGGCCAGTACCTTCTTTTCTCGATTTAGATACCTTGCTCGATACTATCAATTCATCTCCTCGATACTTGATACCCTTTTTTATACCAATCAACATAAGATTGAATACATTCTGATTTTGTAATTAGAGAAATTAACTCTAAAGAAAAGTGCTTAATTTGTTTCTATTTTATTTGTTTCTATATGTCACCAAATATTAGGTTATTTAAACAAATTATAACAAGATGCAACCAGGTGAAAGCAACATTTACAATAATTAGTAGTAGGGCTACAAATAATAAATTTAATGATCTTAATAAAATATCACTAAAGTCATATCTTAACATAAACATTAGCAGATTTAACTACATATAGAATATAATAGATATTTGTCAGGTTGTAGGCTGAAAATAAACAATTCAAAATAAACCCGTTTGAGGAGTTAATTGCGTTGAATACTAGAGTGGTATCGTGTTTTTAGCGTATAGTTTCGATTATTGCAATACCAATCGATACCAGGGGTATCTAGGGTATAAAGTAATCGATTATCGTTAACGGCCTGACACTAATTTCTTTATTTTAGGTCTGGTAAATTGAAAATTTATTGTAATACTCTTCGGTGAACATAGATGTTACTTTTTATTTCTCAATTTCTTTTATTTATATTATTTAGCACTACATCTTACTACCCATTCGCTTCATACCCTTAAGTACTAATTACTCTAATGGGTTAGGAATTGGGAAGGTTGAATTTGGAGGAAGTTAACCCATCCCTCAAATTGTTCCTTGTGCTCTTTGATTGAATATGAGGAAATTTTTTTTCCATTATGTTTCTGTAACAATATATTTTATTTCGATTCACCTTTCTTCATAGTTTTAAGTAATTTATTCCTAGGTCAAGAAATGAGAAAACCTGTGTGTTGTACCGTACCATTTATTTATAAAAGTGCTAAAATTCGCATTCACCTTTTATGACACAATCATTATTTACAAATTAACCTGCCAATCAGATAAAAGTTGTCAAACCATTGTCAACACTACACAATAATAAATAGGCGAATAGGGGCCTTGCGCGTTTCCGATACAACAGAACCAGTAGATGTGAATCATTTCAGTGTTTTTTTTTAATATTCATAAATGGCATCAACCACTTTTCAAAGTAAAACATATAATAATGCATTGTTGTGTCCCAGAGTTTCAATACAGGCGGGGCAGACTAGTGTGATAAATTGGCCATAGCATTCTTCGTTTGAATGACAGCCACTATTAATTATTTCCACCAGACCTTATCCTAGTCCACCACGTTTTAATTCCTGTCTTTCTGATGGAAAGTATAAAATGGTCGTCGTTGACGAGACCAGGCAACAGTTCTTTCAGGCTGATTTTCAAACATGAAACCATTTGTGTTTTTCGCGGTGG
>CABEEJ010003005.1:16740-60429 GCA_901482245.1 Timema douglasi | reverse complement strand
TTAGTATGTGGTCTCGTAAGTACAAATCTTGCATGGTTGGTCAAATTGAAAATATTTGTGGACTCTTAATCTAGGAGGCGTGGATTGAACCCTATCCAGATGTTCCGAAGAGTTTTGCTCACATTTTATTTTATTTACCATACCATAGAGAGAAAGTATTATTGTCGGGAACATTTTAACTTTGTGATTATAATGAACCTAGACTTTTTTTTTGTACCCGAACTTAATTGTGTCTTTCTAACATGGGACTAAAGCCTTAACAGTTCGACCCATTTATTTCATACTTTATATTTTAATGTTATATGGCAAATAATACATTTATTTCGATCTATAAAATTAAGGCTAGTTTACTAATGACTTATTTTTGAAAATTTTAATTTTTTTAGAAATGGCTTGGACAATTTTGTTTAGTATAATATATGAGGATTATTTATATTACACAGGTACATTTGTTTTTTGAGGAAAAATTGACTTAAGGATAATTTACTGATAATATATTATTTAAAATTCTTGGCTTATGGAAATTTTCGTTCTAAATTTGTTAGTCGATGATTTCCACACTTCCAACACAGACTCTAACTTAGTGAATAACCAACGAGATGATTCCTTGACAGCTCAGTGGTGGAGCATTGGCAAGCTAGGTCAAGGGTGACGGGTTTGACGTGTGTCCAGATGTCATTTTTCAAATTTAATGATATATAGCACTTTTATTCAACTTATTATTAGGTATCTAGGGAATATTTTACATTATATATAAGATAAGGGTGGCTGTTAGTTTTTACAAAAAAAAAAAAAATCTGAAATGGTCTGAAGGCCAATATTTTAATGAGTAAAATCATAAAAATTGAAGGCCCTATAGTAACAATTTTACTAAAATTTGTTGTCTAAAAATCATTTTCTATGAATAATAAAATAGGTTAATATTTGTTTCACTGAACCATATATTTAATCGTAGTTTACTTATAACTGACACAAAATATGAACGTCCTCAAAAATGGTTACAATGGTTTTATATTTTGATTGTTTTTCCTTTCATGTATTTCAAATTTTAATAAACTATATGGGAATTTATGTAGGGTTAAAATTCTGTAGTATCATACATTTCACATATTTCTTCAGGTGGATGTGTTTTTATTATTCTTTAAGGTCCATCCTGCCTATCCTTTCTCTTTAGAATATATTATTTAAGGCTCTCATAATCATTATTTTAATTAGATAAATAAAACTCTCTGTTCTTAAATTCATCTATTGATCCATGTTTATTATTTAAATATTCAATCTCAATGAACATTTTTTTGTTAGTAATTTACTTTTAAAAATTGATGTTTAGTAAAAAATAACGCAACTTATTCTCACACAATAATGGGTTCACCTTTATTTTACCCTTTTCTGATAGTTGAAAGTTGATTCCATATTCATCCGCCTCTCAAATATGTTTTACCAATTTGACGAGTGAGTTTTGTTTACATTACTTTTCAATACAAGCATGTATGTTTTCGATAATTTTAGTAACTTGACAACCTGTCCGAAAATACCAAAGTTATCTTGAATAGAATATACCAACGTGAATTAATTACAGTTAACACTTCATCTACGGTAATCGACATAATTTTCAAACATTACAACATTATAAATGGTTTTTTATCCTATATCTACATTTTAATATATTATATATGTAAATTTATGTATTTTTATTTATCTACTGCACCCTGTCAAGGTTTAGCAATAAAAGAGTATAATATATTAGCATCGCGTCTTACTACCCGTTTGGGTTATAATCTTATGTAATAATTACGTTAATGGTCTTATTGCTTATAAAGATTATATTTATATAGTGTATAGCCACATTTGCGTGGAGGGATGGTGTAAAACAATCTTTTTTTTAACTCAGAACACCCGACCAAGTTTCGAACTTAGATCTCCCCGTTATTGGCAATCCAGTCTATGTGATAGGAGCTCGTTATACCATGCGGCCACCATACCCACAATGGTGGTCAAACGGTCTAAGCCGTCATTCCGAATCCACATATGAAAATAGGTATGGTAGCTACGATCAAACTCAACCCGAAGCAAACTAGTTGTATCCGACTACGGGATGGTTTTTCTAGACTCGAAATAAAAGGACACACCTTATACCAAATTTTCTGGCATGGTAATTGATGCTCTGGATGGAGTATATGACAAAGGGCCGGTTTTATAGTCAAGTTTAGTACGCCTCAAGTGCGGCGGGCGCTACACTAAATACATGACGACACCTACCTAAACTCGAATGGAATGGGCCGTTCTTGCATAGGAAACTGACCCATTCCATTCTGGTTTAGGTAGGTGTCGTCATGTACCTAGTGTAGCGCCACACTTGAGACGTACTAAATTTGACTATGGAACTAACCCTTAAAATGTAGTGTCTTGTGAGCCGGTCTCTCCCTCTAATCACTCCCCACCACCAATCCCCCGCCGGGTAGCAGCTAGCTTAAGTAATACAGTTCGAACAAGCCGTTGCACCATTATGCAATTTTTTGTATTTCTTCTTTATAAAACAATCATTTGAATGAGACCATTGAAAAAGTTTTACCAGATTTTACAAACTACAACAAAATCGAAAAAAATTAATATTTATTTTAAAATAGATTAACCATAAAAATAAATCAATTTTTTTTTTGTAATCTTAGCTGATGTATTTAACGTGCAATTTTTAAGCCAAACAACAATAACAGAACATCACATATAATCCAATCAAATATAAAACTGACATAACACCCCTGAATGTTAATTTATGAGTATGAATGGAAAACTCCGATTTTACCAATGCTACTTTTTTGATCATACCAGGAATTGAATCCGGGATTCTTAGTTCAGTGTACAGACATGTTACTGACTGAGCCAAGGTGTCAGACTTTTCTCATTTCGTTGTGGTCAAGTGAAGAATAACCCATTTCAGTGGCCTCATGGTCTAAGGCACTACTTTCACAGTAGACTAGACTGCCAATGACGGGGAGATCAAGGTTTGAATCTTGGTTTGGTGTACTGAGGTTTGATTTTCCTCTATATTATTTCTCCTTACCTCCTCACAAATGCTGGTACACTTCATATAAATTTAATCTTCCTAATTCCTAAAACCACTAGCGTAATTAGTAGACCCTACATAAGCATATAACTAGAAGGGGGTAATAAGACGCAGTGCTAGAAAAAAAACCAATAATAATAATAAGTAAAGAATGCAGAAGACAACATTTTCGTAGTGTTTTTGGTTCGAGCGTAATCTTGTATTTTATTTGCTGGATAAACGGAGATGTACAGCAGTTCGTATCCCGTAGGGGTCGATCTTGTTTTGGTTATCCGTCGAGTGCCATTGTTGGTTCGATTTGTTTCAGGTGTTCGCGGACATGAGTGCCGACGCCATGCCAGAGTTCGAGGTTGGCGGATCAGATGAAGCACCTCACAGAGTGGCACGCTCTCCCTGTGGAGGTGGTGGACGTGGAGGTGGAGGTGGAGGTGGTGGCGGTGGCACTGGTGGTGGACCCGGTGGACCCGGCGGACCCCCACCCCCAGCCCCACCTACCAATGGTGAGTTTTTTCTGAGGCTCACACAATTTGTAAAAAGAGCAAGTGAATTAATTCATCTAGATTTGGATTAGATGGCAGTAAATGTTGATTTTAAGAGCCAATGATTTACTATCTCAACTTTTTAGATTAGTATTTATTAGTGTACGCGCAATGTGGTATTTTAAAATTATAATCAAATCTGAATTTTGAAGCCAAATGGAAGATATAATATATTTGCTTGTGTTTTTTATACTGAGAAAAATATGGTATTGTGCTTATTAATTTGTAATCACCCGATGCGGTGGCCACATGGTTTAAGCCACCACTCTCACAGTAAACTCAACTGCCGATGACGAGGAGATCGAGGTTCAAATCTTTGTTGGGTGTACTGAGGTTGGTATTTACAAAATGTTTTTCCACTCTCCCTACACGCCAATGCGGGAACACTTAACCTAAATATAGCCTTCCTACTCCCTAAAACCATTTAGCGTAATAATTACATAAGCTTATACCCCTAATGGGTAGTAAAACATGGTGCTAACAAATATATAATTCGATAAACTATAATGATTATAACTTTTTCTTTGTGAAATTGATTAAAAAACTATTCTAAACTGCTAGATCCAGCTACTAAACTTTACATGAAATTCAATCATTTTAGGTTTTTCATATGAATTTTTAGAGCACAAAAGTGTAATGTTGTCATTGAATTCAGGATGTTTTTGGATAACCATTTTTAATTGGTTGAAAGGTTTTTAGATAAAATTTACTTTGATTTTTTCATGATCCCAAGCTATGTTTGTTGAACTATTTTAAACTAAACGATTGAAAAGAGTTCAAAAATGTAACTTGTTTTATATATTTGCTGTGTCACTACTTTTAACGGTATTACCGAACAAAATGTTTAATATTAAAATTACCCTCACCTTTGAGCACATGTGCAAAGGTGTCATTCTATTCTAGTCAGGTTTGCAGGTAATGGGGAATACTGCGGATTGAGTCAATGCAGGTGGACACTTTTGTACAGATAATTCGCCACTCTCCCCCACACAAACGCGAGTATATTTCTTCGCAATTCTATCTTTCTCATCCCTATCACATTGATACTTTTTTAGCACCACGTCTTACTGCCCATTTGGATTATAGGGTTATGTACTAATTACACTAATGTGTTGATAATTATGAAGGTTTAATTTAGGGAAAGTGCACCTGCACTTGCATGGAGGGAGGGTGGAAAACCTTTGAGGAAAAATCACTTTCAGTGCACCCGACACGAATGGAACCCTGATATCCCCATATTTGGCAGTCTAGTCTACTGTGAGAGTAACGCCTTAGACCAAGCAGCCAACAAAGTGTATATCCCATTATTGTAATTAAATGTGCATGGACCGGATGTTCAAAAAGAGAAGGAATAAAATTATTATTATTATTATTATTATTATTATTATTATTATTATTAGCACTGCGTCTTACAACTCGTTCGGGCTATACGCACTTACGCTAATGTGTAATGGTAGGGTGATTGTGAGATGAAATGGAGGACCTACAGTTTAACGTAGAATCTGGTGGAGGCCTGGCATTTCTCACATTCACAAGATGTCTTGTTAGAGGTGAAGGAAGGGTTTGGTAATCAGATAAATCTTTGCCGGGCCCGAGGATTGAACCCCGGCCAGGAATAAAATTAATTTGTTAAAATGTTAGTACACAGGTATTTCGTTGTTTTATCGTTGGTCTTAGTTTAAAAACCTGATCATAGTCAGACATCTAAAACAACGCGGTAATGTTAAAAACTAATTGAGTGGATGAATCACTCGACAAAGTCAGTATAATATCTGGTTAACTTTTAAACATCTTTTTACCATCGTATTATTTTAAATTAGATCCACGTAGACTATACTTTAACCTGTTTTTTTTCACATCAGGCTAGCTTCTGTCTGACCAGTATCTGACGGACAAGATAATAAATGTAAGTGGAAAAGTATATTGGTTTTCATAATTTTTGTAAAACATTCTTAAAGTTATGGGAAACCTTATAAAAGTACGTTAGATTTTAATTAACTATTTTGTATTTATGAACGTTTTTTCCATCTTATTTTTTTGTTTACTAATCTTAATTTTCATTTTTATTTCAGTCTCTCCGAACTTTCCTGGAAGTATAGAAGAAGTGATATTTTAATTGGAATACTAATGTAACTATGATATAAATAAACAAACCATAGCAAAACTTTAAACTTGTCTTTATTATCATTTATAAAAAAAAAATGTTTTTAGGATTAAGTGTTTGCTCGATTATAACTATTCATTGTTGTCAAACACACGTATCTGTTGTCACATGGCATGATGGAGGGGGATTAAAGCTTCCAATAAACAAGATTGCCGGTGACAGTAAGGTCAAAGTTCGATTCTCAGCTGGATAATTACAAAAGGTTATTCTCTAAGGATATTTATCACTGTGGTTTTTTCCCATCAACTATCTACCCTAATGCCCATGCATTTCTTTAACATTGCATTCCCCATTCATTGAATTTAATCGTTAAATAGCCCTTGCGTTAAATGGTTATTGTTAGTAAAAACAAAATTAATATTACATCAAGCTCAAATACAACTACTAAAATGACACCATTGTGAGTTTATTTATTAATTCACATAATATTTCATTTATTGGTGAATAACAAGTATATACACGATAATCTTATATCACTGGAATGTTCTCTTGCTATTTAAAGTTAGAGTTAAAATAACTTGTTTTATTATTTTAATTGAGAAAGAGTCAATTCAATTGATCTTTATTTTCTAAATAAACCAAATTCATTTCTAAAAAAATAAAATTTATGTGAATAAAATAAGAATTTTATCCCTAACTGGTGCACAGCTAATTTGGCATTTTGTTCTGAAAATTGACACCTGGACACTGGAATCGAACCCGGGACATTTGGCTTAGTACGTCAATGTTCTAACACTGAGCTATCCAGGAATCGTTCCGTACTAAGCATCATTCTTCACTCATATTTAAGGCAGAGTCTATGATGGACATGCGGAAATCGTCGGCTACAAATGTGTGATTTTATTAAGATCACGATCTACCAGATAATGCAGCCACTTTCAACTCTGTAGTTGGCTTATTGCTGCCACTTGTACAATTGTTACAATTTTAAGGGATTGAATATTTAAAAATCAAATAGCCAAAGCTATTATTTATGCTTTATGTGAGGATTAATTCAACTAGATATCATATTCTGATTCCGGGGTTCGACTCTCGTGTCCAGGCGTCATTTTTCAATTTTCAGAATATGACATATAGATGGAGTAATCCTCACTAAACGCATACATAATATAATATTTGGTTCCTAATTTTGTTTTTGTTTATGTGTAAGCTACGCTCAAAATACTAAAAATTACCTAGCATTTGAAATTAGACCTTTAGTATAATATTCACTGAAGTGTTTATCTATTTATTTAACGTGCTTTTTCTGAAATAACTTATTACATCAGCTCACGAGTTAACTGGAGTAGGTAAAGTTCTTTTGTAAAGTAAATCCTGAATCAAAATGAAATATAAAATTACTCATTCAATCAGCCTATGAAGTCAATGCAGTGAAATTATTTTATTCATATATTAAAAAATGTCAAACCACTGAGCTTTGCATATTTAACTAGTGGCCTTGGGCTCAGCTCCATGCATGGACTGAAAATTGATCATTTTGTTAAATTAGAATTCCTACTTTCACACTGTTGAGGTAGGGCCAAGCAGGCTGGCGAATAATGGGCCTAAATAAAAATTGGGTTTATAAATTGCACCTTATTATTTGGGGAAATTTCTGTATACGTTCTGTCCCAGCTGATTGTACCATCACATGATTTCTAGATTTATTTAATTATATAATATAGTCAGCACCCACCATCTTAGCTCTTTTATTTCATCATTGTGAAAGGGGAAACTTCAATTATATCAACGATAAACGTTTATGATAAAATGTAAACACCAAATACAGGACAGTTAGTAAGCAGATGTTCTATGAATTGAGCTAAGATATCTTTTGTATGACTTAAAATAAGTATTTATTTTAACCACCAGCTTTCACTACCCATACGGAATTTCAAATATGTACTGTATTTTACCATCACTTAAATACCCATTCAGGTTATACACTTTTGTAAAAATTAAGTTAATGGTCGTAGGGATAAGGAAGGTTATATTTAGAGCAAGTGTAACCAAATTTACGTGGAGGAAGACTGTAAAACCACTTTGTAAAAACCACACTCCGCACACCCAACCGTGACTCGAACCTAGAGCTCCCCATAATTGACAGTCTAGTCTACTGAAAGAGTGGCGCCTTAGGCCATGTGGCCACCGAGGTGGGTAAATGTGTACTAATTACGATAATGTGTTAGGGACGAGGAAGGCTACATTTAGACACAGTAAAAGCACTTCTGAGTTTAGGGAGAGCGGAACAACATTTACGAAAATAAACACTCTCAATAAACTGACCGGGATTCGAACCCGGATCTCCCCGTCATTGGCAGTCCAGTCTAATACGGGGACGACATCTTAGACCAGGAGTTGGCAACCTTTTTGTGCCAGGATTGATTAAAAGATTTATCAAAACCTCCGCGATCACCCATAATTTTTTAATTCTATTTTTACATTTTTTTTATCTATTTTATATATTATAATCCCTAATTTCAATATTTCCTCAAATTCTTATGTTCCAAACTTTATAGAAGAAAATTTATAGAATAAAAAAATATATATATATTTTCATATTCACCTATTTGATTTTCTTATAACATGACCAATTATGACCGATCAAGCTTAATTTGGTCAAACTCATATGTAGTTTGAAAGTTATTGATATATTTGTGAGCTTAGAAGAATTAAAGATAAACTTTTAACGACTCATTAAAGCTCCTTTAAACGATCGGCTAAAAATGTCCGTGAGATCAACCTGTTGATCGCTATCGACCAGTTGCCGACCACTGCCTTAAACCATTTGACCACCGAAGTGAACTATAAAAAAGTGAAATTCACCCAGTGAAAACATAAACAACATGTAACATCTACTTTTTCTTCCAAGCTGTCTTCCGTAGCGTGTAACACATACTTAGGGACTTAGGAAGACACGCTGTGACCAGCAATCGAGTTAAGTCGTCCCCCTGCGAGGCAGGCAAGAGGCAACTTCAATTTGTAAACACCCAGAGTTCGTTTCTTAAAAAAATAAAAAAATCTATGTTTCCCACCCTTTGCTACTGAATTGGACGGTAAAATAGGGCGGCAAATTCAAACACGCCCTTATTGGAAATTGTTGGAGGTAATACGGTTATACTACAACTTACTAGCGTGACCCAGAGGAGCAAATGGAAACAAAGCACTAACGAATAGCGTGGAGATTTTTATATAAATACATAGATTTTAAAAAAAGTGTCTCTTTAGGAAACTTTTCTTTATATAATACTAACCAAGGGATTTTTTTTAAATATGTATATTATAATATAGTCCAATATTTATAGGAAGAGATTTATCTGACAGTTATAAAATTCTACAAATATATTTTCACATAATCATACGTCAGGTAATGTTATCTGCAGCTATGATTATATACATATAAAATAACACTATATTAATGTGTTATTATTGTTACCACAAAAAAATATATATTTGTATTTTATAAGAGGACCTTCTTGTGAAAATGGGACTATACAAAATAAGCCATTTATAAACGCTTATAAAATGGGTAAAGATGAGGATGGTATATTATATAGGTTAATTGGCACTAACATAGAGATAGGGTATAAAAACAACTGTGCGAAATATATAAAAAGAAAAACCATCCCGGGATTTCACCCTAGATCTCTCCATCAACGGCGACAAAGAACAATAAGAATAAAAATGTGTTTAAAACTGTGACTTACTACACGTTCGGTTTATACGCCTATGTGCTAATTACACTAATGGTTTGAGGAATTATGAAGGCTTTATTTAGAGGAAGTGTACCCATATTTTCATGGTGAGTGTGTGGAAAATATTTTTTTTTAACTACCCTTTGTACACTCGACCAAGATTCGATCCACTATTGCCCCATAATTGGCTGTCTAGTCTACTGCGAGAGTAATGCCTTAGACCATGCAGCCACTGGAGTGGGTTATTAGTCTAGTGCCTTTGACATTGTTCCCATTGATTAAAGACCAGATTCCATTTTTGATCCAACATCTTAGCTCAGTCGGTAGTGCGCCTGTTGTCTTGATTAAGGGTACTGGGTTTGATTCTCGGCATGTCTGAAAAATGTATGAATTTTGAAATAGATGCTTCTTCCTTTCACAATGATAAACTAATAACCGGGATACTGGACGCTGTGTCGGTTATAGTGAGAATATATTTTAGATAAGTCATATGGTGACATAAACGCACTTATCTGATCAAAATAATTACTAAGTTAGATCTACTTCCCGGTATTCATAGATCAGGTGATATAGACTGGCCGCATAGTGAAAGCAGCTCGGATCAGCACATAAATGAGCAATCTAGTCGAGACATTTGTGAACTATAGGATAGAACGAGGCACCACATTTTGGACATTAGCGCAGGCGCAGAAGACTCTAATCTTTTGTGCGAGACACATGGTTTTCTCTGCAGAGTCGGTGTGAAAACCAATAAAGCATAGAGAGAGCTGTTAATAGAAGTTGTTAGAGAGTACCTACTGCAATATGACATCATTCTACGAAGATTATGTAAGAACGAAGTTAAAAAAACATTATATATGGAGCATTACATTAACTTTATTTGATATTACGTTCAATTAATATTTTGTGAATTTAATCAAACTTACTTTGAGCTAAACGAAAATATTTCTGAAATTCAGGTTCAGAAAACTAATTACTTAAAACGAACTCTCCATGACAATTCTCTAGAAAAAAACTTCTCACTCAAGTTTTTATTTTCTTCTAGGCACTAATTAAAACCATAATGTTCAACCAATCGTCATCTTATTCGGTCTCTAAATCCAATGTGTGTGGGATTATACCCGCCATACTTCTTTCAAGGCTATGCCTGGACTGACTTCAATATTCGGTCACTACACCACTCTAGAAAATCTGAGACTATCACTTTTTATAGTTATTATCAATACCTATAAAACAACATTATAGTGAATTATACTCAATTTTGACAGGTAAAAAGAGTGCTACCCGCTTCAGCGACAGAGTGGTCTAACGTGCTACTCTCGCAGTAGACCAGACTGCCGATTACGGGGAGATTGAGGGTCGAATCTCAGTCGGGTGGTTTTTCCAAAATTGTTTTAGACTATCCCTCCAAGCAAGTCAAGTACGGGTACACTTCCTCTAAACGTAACCTTATTAATCTGTAAAATTACTAGTGCAATTAGTACATAAACGATACACGAAGGGTTAGAAAGACGTGTTGCTGGAAAAGAAAAAAAGGTGTATTTTTCTAAAGTTTCTTTCTCGTTTAAAATTCTACTGTAGTTAAAAGCTTTATTAGCCAGCTGGATTATTGTTTGTCTTGTATCTTATTATCACCTTTGTATAAGCAGTAAGGTTTATATATTCATGAAGATATATTATGACCAAGCGACCACGAAGAGGACGGGGGGTCCTAGAAGGAGAGTTCTGAATTAGTACACAATGGAAACAAATGAGCTGATCCCCTCGTAATTCTTGTCTCCTATGTCGGTGCTTGCGCCCAGCACTTTCCGTTTAGGTGATACCTCCGTCCCCAAGTGAAGTATGACTCCTATTATTCTGCTAGGAGATAAACTACGGTAACCCCTATTAGTCACTAAGGTGCTGGGATTGTGGCTTTTGTTTCTTTATAAATCTGAGCAAAATACCTCCTAGAAAGTGATAATTTATTTTAATTACACAATATATTTTAAATATATCCATACAATAAAAAAAGACTTTTTGTATTGCGTTTAATTCTCCGTTCGGGCTATTTGTATACATTACTTAGGCCATTGAAATATAGATGAGAAAAGTACACTTTTTAAAGAAATTTACCTGCATTTGCATTGAAGGAAAGTGGTGAAATATTTGGGATAAGCAAACTTAACACACTTTATTACCGACAATCTAAAATTACTAGTAGTAGCACCGCTTTTAACTAACCTTTCGGGTTATACGCACCTACGCTAATGTGTAGTGGTAGGGTGATTGTGAAATAAAATGGAGGACCTACAGTTTAACGTGTAATACGAACCACGGTGGAGGCCTGTCATCCCACACATTCACAAGTTGTGATTAATATACGTCTTGTCAGAGGTGAAGGAAGGGTTTGGAGATCAGATAAATCTGTGCCATGAGCGAAAATCTAGAAAAACACTACAGTGACGTCTTAGGCCAGGGATCGCCAATCCCACGCCCGTGAGTAAACGTATTCCCATCGACCCTTTTGCATGCACCCACCAAAATATTTATATTGAAATCTAGTTCCCTTTGATAATAAAATAATAGCCAAAATATATTTACATATAAGGCTTAGACCATTCGAATCCTGATGCAGATACAATGACTTGATATCAAAATTATCCACATAAGTGAGGCACGCGGACTAAGCACCAAATTTGTTAGGTTTAGTTTTACTGGTGATAGGGGATATATCAGCGTTTGAATCCCGTATTGCGTTTTCAATTTCCATTCAGGCAAATGCAGGCTTTCATATTCTAAAATTCTGTTTTCTTCACACCTATCCCGTTTGTGCAATTTAGAGAAGAGTGATTAGGAAGATTGGATGAAAAAAGAATATCCAAGAGATTTAATTTTAATTCATACGTTTTAGCACAAGGCTCATTTAACGATTTTACTATAGGCCTATAGGATATTAATGATGATGGTAGTTTCGAGAAATTGTACCTTCATTAACGGAGAGAGGGGTTTGGAAAATCACAGTGATAAATCACATGTGGAATACGATCCCTAGCACACTAAACATATTTTAGAACTTTGACCGTCTGAACACTGGTAGCCCAGTATTTGAGGAATAAACGCTCCTGACCACGTGACCACCAATGTGAGCTTCCAAGAGGGTTGATATAATAATAGATAAAATCTGAAGACAATTTAAAGTGTATTAATGAATATAGGTCAAATTTGTTCGGCAGCTTACATACTCTTGTAGATTAAGCGCAGTTATTATTTATTGGTTAGCGTGTCCTACTACTCGTTTTGGCTATACGCATAGTCAATAATTTAATAGCGTTTAGGAAGGATGGATATAGAGGAAGTGTGCATGATTTTGTATGGAATGAGAGTGGAAAACTGTGTAGGACAAAACACTCCAAGTATACACAACGAGGATTCGAACCCTGATTTCCCAATCATCAACAGTCCAGTCTATTGCGAGAGCGATACCTTAGATCATTTGACCATCGAACAGGTAATTATTTTGATACGATATGTGATTATATTATTTCAACTTGATCACAAAATATCACAATACTTACGCAACTATACAATAACATCATATTAGAAATAGATCAAACTTTTTTTACGGGAATTTAATACCATTATATAAATAGAAATGGACGCAGGCAAGGACAGACGCTAAAAACAACATTTCTCAAAGATTTTTTTTTTATCTAATAGACATTGATGCTGACAGAAATATAAAGGGTGTAATTTGTCTCTTCTCGGGTGAAAATGTTCGGTTAAATTTTCCAGAAGACATTGGGGATGAACATGAAGAAATATCGCATTGTACCGATGGTTTGCCAGGAGAAAACACCTCCCCTAACATTTGATGTGTTTAATAGAAAAACGGGGTATGTGACATTATTTTTGAAAACCCAAACAAACAGGACTTTAGAGACACGGGGAAAAAAGTGTTACGAAGTTTAATATATTTTACTGGTGACGGGGAACTAAGGTTCTAGTCTAGGTCAAATGTAATGTAGTGGTTTTTTTTCATAAATATTTACTCACTCTCCCCCCAAGAAAATTCGGGTATACGATTATATGCCTTGATTTTATTAATAATGGTCATATGGAGAACCTTTTAGTATTTACAAACATTTTTTCAGTAAACATTAATAACATTTACTATATTAAGACTATTAGTTTTTAGGTATTGATAATATCTATCAAAAATGGCTAATGTAGATCACATGAATTGTCTGCATACGTGAAAAGAGATCCGTCTATTTTTTTCTAGCTGTCATAGATGTCCTTTCGTAATAAAATTGTGGTTTAATTCCCTCATCCATACCTTATTAACTTAAATATTCTGATACCACAGACGGATATAAAGACACAAGGTTGGCCATTATTTAAAAACATAAATTACATTTACTTAAAAAGTGTTAATAGACTAGCATAATTAAGCTGTTTGGGGCAAGAAACTTTACAGCAGTTATTAGAAAATAATCATATTTTAAGGTATTTTGTAGAATATTAATAAGAAAATTTAGACAAAATTTAAAATACTATTTTAGATTATTATTATTATTATTATTATTATTATTATTATTATTATTATTATTATTATTATTAAGGACACATACACCGCGACTAAAATGTTAAAATGGTTGCCTACAAGCCTAAGCATCAAGTTTCGATTCCCATGGGCGCTGACAAATAATTTTTATATTTGTAAACGGGTCCAGCCTGGTACCCAATTAAAATATATTTAGATCTTAGGACTGGGGGTGAGTTATTAGTTTTACGTTCCTATGGACAGTCGTGTTCTAATTTTTTTTACATGGCTTCTTAGCACCCATTTGAGCTATACAGATACATTAATTAAGTTTGCTAATGTAATAGGCAAGTAAAAGGTATAATTTTAGAAGCGATGTATCCGTATTTGCGTAGGGGGAAAAGTGGATATTAATTTATGAAAAAACACCCCCAATAATTCAGAGTGGGATTTGAGCCCCGATCTCCACGTAAACTGACATCCCAGTCTAATACCAGAGTTTCGCTTTAGACCATGGAATATAGATGAGGGTGTGTAATGTGTCAATAAAATTCACTTTAAATACTTAAACTAAGTTAAAAGACAGAAAATTATTTAGATATATTTCAGATGTAACTTAAAACATTGTTCCAGCCTTCCCTTAATTTCGTCTGCCTTTTTCTATGGGGTAAGCTTTTATCTCAAAGACTTTTACCCTCCATTTCGCTTACATTTCCGAGTTTATCATCATCCTTATGTAGTTTTTTCTCTTGTCTCTCTACGTCATCTCTCGTTTAATTCCCCTCCTCTTCCTTTTTTCCTTGACACTTCTCTTCTTGGAGCCATCAACGCCTCCTGGTAATTCGCTTGCGAGCTTTCATTGTCCGGAAGAAGAATCAACTTTGTCTCAAGGTCAACTATATAATACTACCCTTGTATAACGATTATAAAGGCCCACATCGGTGGTCCATTGACTAAATTCAGGAAATGAGATTACTTAAATGTACAGCCCCAAAGCTACGCATCTGCGGTGTTTACCTGGGAGTTCTCTAGGCTCCCTTAGCTCATTTTTGCCGTTTTGCATCTATGAATTGAGACTATTTGCTCAAATATCTATTCGAAACCAGACACAAATTTAGATTTTCTAAAAATCAACCTGATTAAAACATACCTATATAGATTATATTTGATTGACTTTCATATCTATGTCGAAAACTTAAAACAAAATTTAGGCTGAATAAGTGTCCAATGACCTGTATGCATTTCCGTAAATAATTTAGGTCACAAACACAAAAATTGTCCCTTACATTTTTGTATTAGATTCGTTTATTAGGTCCTCCCAGAATAGATCTATATTGAAATCAATTAATCCCATCCAAGTCGCTTAGTTACTAAAAATATATATTTTTGTAACTAGTGGGTGATTTTACTTTTAAAAAATATGTGGTTTTTAAATTATATAAAACAAATCAATTTAAGGATTTCTTATCTTAATTTGTTGTTGTTCAGGATTTCAAAAATTTTTTTGTATTAATTTCTAGTAAAGTTAAAGATTAGTTTCATTTAGTTTGGAGCTTATACTTTATGGATTAAAGTTTTATCTCTCAAAATTGATATTAATTTTGGCAATCATATTTTTTTATATCTACATAAAAAGCTTGGCAACAAAATAGTTTTATGTAAATATATAAATTAAAATAAATGAGTTTTGAGGGTTTAAAAATATATCAATCAAAAGGGGTGTGTATTTTTTTGTTTTATCAATAGTTTATTTGTGCACGAGCTGGTAAATGCAGTGGTGAGCACGTGTGCTAAGAATTAAATCTCATCTAGTCTAATTTGATGGTTTTAGAGAGACAAAGGTTTGGATTTTGCCTGAGTTTACTGAAGTGGATTTTCCTAAATGATTTTCCTATCCTCCCTTCACCCAGATGAAGAATAATTAGTTTTAATTATATCTTTTACATTAGTGAAAATATGCTATTAACTTAAATAAATACAAGAAGTATAGTAGATAAAAATGTATTTGTAAGATATACTTGAATTTGTATTCTCACAATGCTAGTTCCATTTATGGCCGATTGTTGTTGCCCTATGCTAGTTTAGTTTTTATAGTTATTTGAGGGTCTAAGATATGGTAGATAAAGCCTAGGTATTAGGATGACGTGAACCACCCTAAGAAGACTTATTTCAAATACGGGGAGAGTATTACCGATACGTTGCTATCACGTGGAAGGGGAAATGTACCTATGACAAGAATTTGGAGCTCACTGAAAGTACAATTGACCTAGATTAGAGATATTTCGTTTTAACATGAACATTTGGCATTTCTTCTGTTTGTACATTTATCCCGATAACTGTCAAATGCGTCGATAAATTTTAACTAAATCTAGCAGGGACACTCTTGGGACCTGGGTTTTTTTTATCTGGCTATTCATTTTAATATGCCAGTTGATCAAATGATTTCTAGTTTAGAAGCTCATCTCAAGTGATTTGAGTTTAAAATTCTAAGTATTTGACTGAGTACTCAGAGCACAATAAAACACGTATCATTTGTTGTGTTTGAGTGATGTCTTAACCTCGTGAACGATGGTTATAAATACTGTCAAAGATTGTATTCATTTGTTTTCTGTTTAACTTGATAACCAAGGTAAAATATAGCCTTCAATACAAGGAGATATTATGGTAGATATTTCCACTTGAAATTCAAATAGGAATCTTTGTGATATAGTTTTTAACATATTAAGCTTGGAATTTTTGAATTGAAGGGGAGATATATAATAGTCACAGGACTACTAGTAAGTTTTGTTAAGATCATTAAATACTTTTGACTGAAATAATTTTGAGTAGGTATAATCTGAGACTCTGAAATTATTGTACATGTGAAATATATTATTATTAAATCCATTTTAGTAGTCTTGAACATGGTAACTTTCAAGGTATCTCCTGGGAGATATCACCATTCTGTAAGTAGTAATGTTCCCTTATCACTTAACTAATATCACTCTCTCATGGTCTTTCATAAATTAAATTATTTTATAATCTACTGAAATGTTATTACAGTGTGTGTGAACTTTAACGAACATCTCACTCTCTAAATGATAACAGTTAAAAAAGATTTTAATTAACTGTCTTGGCGTCAGGAGTAAGATGTACTCTTTTGTCATGTTTTATTTAAATATATCTTGGAAACAAGTTGCAACCTTATTTAATATCACCCTTATATCCTCCCAAATCCCTCCGAGAACCCTATAAAACCTTTCTCTTACCCCCTGAAGCTTGTACTTCAAACTTAACGTGGGAACGACTATCACACATTGTATTAATTAAAAAGAAGAAACTATGTAGAGTGTGGAGGTTTCAATTAAAATAGAACGTTCCTTCAGGGATCTTAACAAGCAAACATTTTACATTAAGTTTACTCTCTTGCAATTATATATATATATATATATATATATATATAGAGAGAGAGAGAGAGAAAGAGAGAGAGAGAAATATACTGCTCACATAATGCGTCACGAGGATTCATAGTGAAAAACACAGCAGTGGAAGAATAATGCGGCAGTATTTATTATCGACACAAATTGAAAACAAAATAATTACTATTTCGTTCGTTTTCAATTAGCCAATTACTGGATATTTTGCTTTTGATTAAGGCATAACGGGATGGTAGATATTTAAAAAGAATGTGTTCACAGGTGGTTAATAGCGCTATCTACCGTTTATATAATGGCAAGGTAAGGTGAGATTATTAGATCAGTGAATATTTAATAAATAGCATCGAAACGAAATGAATATTAATAATTTATTTGGAGTGTTTGCGATAATATAGTGCTAAAACGGTAGAGCTTTAACCGTTATAGTTAACTAGCTGCAAGTGCCAGATGTTGCACGGGTAGATAACGAATCACTACTATATTAAACATCATTTACTGATGGTGAACCTTATTGGATACCATCACAAATCATTGAGTAATAAATTAAATCATTCAGGCTTGTAATGTAACAAGAGGAAAAAAAAAAGTTTTTAATTGTGAACCTTCAGTTTTCCATTAACAGCTGTCCATAAATTACGTAACGATACGTTTTTAACCCCCTTCCCCACCCTCACCCCCATGTAACATCTTTTTCAAAATTTTGTGAGCCCCTTTCTAATACTACGTCACAATATCATAAAAATGTAGAGCCTATAAATTTTTTATTATTATTATTATTATTTCGCACCGCGTCTTACTAGCCGTTCGGGTTATATGATTTAAGTACTAATTACGCTAATGGATTAGGAATTGGGAAGGTTGAATTTAAGAGGAAGTGAACCCGCATTTGTGTGGAGGTAGAGTGGAAAACCATTTAGGAAAAACCATCCCCCAGTTCACCCGACCAAGATTCGAACCTCGATCTCCCCGTCCTCAGCAGTCGAGCTCAACACGACTAGTGCGTTAGCCAACTAAGCTACCGAGGCGGGTACCATTTGTTTAAATGTGTTCACACGTGTTCGCCAAGCTCAATGATCTAAGGCAATTAATTTATCGTTGTTTGAAATTTAAGATTTAAACTAAATCTATCAACCCCAGGAGTCAAACAGTTTAATATTTAAGTTAATAATATGTATAATAGTAAAAATTAAGGTTACCCTAAGAAAGGAGGTTGATGCCAATTTTATGTTTTCTAAGATTCTTGGTTGTTAATCTTTCCGAAATGGTAGTCATGATGTCTAGTACACCAGGGACACTGTGAATCAAAAAGATTATTAGGTACACACCTAATATAATAATAACTATTATTATTATTAGCACCGCGTCTTACTACCCGTTCGGGCTATACGCACTTACGCTAATGTGTAATGGTAGGGTGATTGTGATATGAAATGGAGGACCTACAGTTTAACGTGGAATCCGAACCACGGTGGGGACCTGGCATTCCTCACATTCACAAGATGTCTTGTCAGAGGTGAAGGAAGGGTTTGGTAATCAGATAAAGCTTTGCCGGGACCGAGGATTGAACCCCGGCCGCCAGGATAGAAGTGTGACACCTTACCCCTAGATCACCAGGTCACCCTAATATAATTCTCCAGCCACTTATGTAGAGTTTAAAATTGTTCTTAGTTAATTGCGTTTGAATATATAATTCCCAGAAGACACCCATTTCTCAATTCTTCGTGCGCTAAATATTACGCAACGTTCATGACAGACCAAAAACTCTTCATTTTATTATTGTAGATTATTTCTCTTAAAGTAGGCGGAAAACATAATACTTCACTGAACTCTAACGCAAAAGATAAATAAAAAATGGAATAGCACAATAGTACAAACTTTCTTATATGACTTGGATCAAAATTTTCGAAAATAGATTTTCAATAAACTATCCTTATTTCGTTTTACTAAGAAAACTTAAATATTATCTTATTAATAATAATTAACACTCCTAAAATTTGGATGTTAAAACAAAATATTCTAATAAATAAAACAAAACTACCAAAAATCAGTTATTTATAAATTACCTTCAAATTACTTTTCTTTGTAAAAAATTAAAATATATTCTTATATTTCACTAAAAACTATCTCCAGATAAACACTTAAAAAACAAATCCTTAAGACCCTTTTCTATAAATATCAAACTTTCACTGGAAAACAATCAACCTCAACGATTCATTCTATTGAGGGTACCAACCTGGAATAGATCCCATGTCTTCTGATAACCACCCACCAACCAACCTTTCAGTAGGTCGGTGTTGTGCTACAACAATAATGTAATAATATGTGGGTCAGAAAGCTCAGCAGCGTACTGCCCCGAATGCAACTCGAAACAAAAGGATGCTTTGACTCTGTGTACCTCGGCCCATACATAGTTTCACTCTATTGAAGCTCGACCCTTTGAGGCAGGGCCTTATGTAACATCGAACGAAGTGGAGGAATGTTTGGAATCTCTCGCCAATGGGAGGTAAATACCGGCTTTATAAATTATTGTAAACCTACACCCAATATCACCTCTAAGGGAACTGCAGGTTCTATGAAGACAATATTTATCTTCGCTCTCTCTCGGCTAGCTGTTGTCAAATCTCCTCCCTTTCAGTTATATCGGAAGGCGGTTCTGGGGTAAACATAATCTACTGGCAACATCTTGCTTACGATACATTTCTTTGGTGTATTTTTTTAATGTTAAGGGTAAGGAGCATTATTACATTTGTTGGTTTTATCGCCGTTTGTTAAGTTATCATTGTCATTAATTGTTGTTGGGTATCTTCATTTATGATATTAATGTTAGTGTCTTCTTTATCCTTAATATTTTTATGTGAACTGTTGTTATTGGGGATTTTCATTTATGCTATTAATTTTTTTTTTAATTTTTAATTCCTATATGTGAACGATTGTTATTGGGAATTTTCATTTACATTATTAAGAACATAATATCTCGAATCCGTGATGATCAATAATTATAATCATTAAAGGCTATCCTTATTTTTAGAATTATTATATTTCACTGGATATCAATTCCTTGTTCCCCTTTCACCACACATTAAAGAAGAGAGGTGAACGTGCTTAATTAAGGGAGACAGTATAGTGTACATATAGTTTGTTTAAGGTAAGGAACAGCTCTTTTATGTTTCTTATTACTATCATGTTGATTTAGAGCATCCATCAAATTTAACACTAAAATATTTGTTACAAAGAATGAGATAGGCATAGTTCAAGTCTTTATGTTCAGCTATCCATTCTCTATAGGCACCCTTCTCGAGCCATTTTTTATTTAAAAAAAAAAACAGTTCCTCACGCTATTTTTCTTGCTCGGAGGTGTTTCGGGTTCATCAACTACAAATTCATCTTCATCGGGTTCATCTGCTTTCATTTTGAAAACAAATTAATGCAAAGATAACTAAAATACAGAAAATATAAACAAGGTTAGAATAATATTTCTTCTTTAAACATACACTAGATTCACAACTGTTTAAACATCACCATGCCATGTTTGCAAAGGAAATTTCCCACAGCCAGCAAAGCACTTCCCTTCTCCATAATAAATTTCCCTCCATCGTTAATTTACCGGCTTTTTGCTGTAATTTATGTTTTACAGACCTGTTACGGGTCCCAGTCTGCCAATCACACCGAAATGCATATGTTACTGTAAGAGTCTGAAGCCCAATAAATTTTAGAATTTACTAGTATATTCTTGCATTTACCGTATCTGTTTGTAAAAGTCCGAAATATCTTACAAAATGACCTTTAGGTCAGGTTGGATTAGGCTTGGTTAGCTTAATATAGGCTCGGTTAGGCTAGGCTAGGTTGGGTTAGGTTAGGCTAGGTTAGGTTATTGGTCTACTTTTGAGTGTAGGTCAAAGCTAGAACTGAGGATACACTCTCCCACTTCACTCTATAGATGGTTAAAACTAAAAAAAAAATTGCTAAAATATTTTGGACTTTTACCAACATATATCTGTAAAAATGCTAGGATATACTGGTAAATTCTAAAATTTACTCGCCTTCGGATTTTTACAGTAACACATCCACCAACTGACCCGATAAGCGACACCTTCACTCCATTCATCTCAGGGACTGGCTGTATATTGAATGTTATTATTAGTATCGTACATACCTTTGCCACTTCTATATTCTGTCAGAGCTTTAAGTGAGAATGTGATATATCAATGATAACAACCTTCCTTAGCCTATACCACAAGATATAGTGCATTGTAAACACTCTATATGACCATAGATGGATCTGGCTGGTAGGTAATATGGTGACCAAATAAATAATTAATAACTTACAAAAGAAAAGGGTCCTTGCCAAATGATTGCCTGCTCAAGATTGTAAAAACATCTAAATTTGTTTGGCAATGATGAATATAAAATATTGTCTTTATTCAAACTAGCTCAGTACACTAAAATGTGACTTTATACACATTTTATAATATTTACACTGTAAAAACATGATTATAAAATAAATGTAACTAAGTTTGAGAGCACTAAGGCACCAGTCTTATCTACCAGCTTACGAAATTGGAGGATTTTGTGTTCGCATCCTCTTGGATGAATATTTGAATAATTTGTTTGTATATTAATATCAGTTAAAGATATCAGGTCATTTAAAAGTGACAAGAAATTCTTTTTATATAGGTGTACAACTGAAAAAAAGGCATTGTAAGAAGTCCAAGTGATTGATTACACTTTTAGAACACAACTAGGCTATAGCTTTAGTGTGAAATGAAAAGCTCAATTCAAACCAAACATTTAATATCAAGTTCACATTTTCATTATTTTATACTATTTATTTCAATGATTCATCAAAGAGGTTCCTAGGTTTTAAATGAAAATAACAATCTAGTATTTATTTTTCCGTACTACGCTTAGGATTTATAATAGTGCTTGTCCAAAACAATCACAAACAGCTGTTTTTACACACCACATATTCATAACGATATGAACGAATATATTGATAGCTCATATGGCGGCAAACTACTCGAATAAAAAGCTTCAAAATCCGTAATGTCATAGGAGCGAGCTATACGCCTACATTAATTCCTTAACAGAATAGGTTAAATGAATGTATAATTTTAGAGAAGTACTCATACTTGTGCAGGGGAAAGAGGTAAACTATCTATTAACTCCTCCTTAAACTCCCACAGCTACTTTCTCACCAAGTAATCCAAAGCATTTCTTCCACTATTAGCTCCTAGATTTAATTCCCTCCTCTTCAAACCCTCAAACACTTAAATAACCCACTAGGAACAATCGGATGGGATTCAAACTCCAACCACGTGTTACAGTAAATCCAGTCTAACTCCGATGCAAGCTGGGATCATTGCTCCCGTTAATGGTTTTATATCCTCTCTCCAGTCAAATACTGCGTCATATTATCATATGTAACCTTAGTTATTATTATTATTATTATTAGCACCGCGTCTTACTCCCCGTTCGGGTTATACGCACTTACGCTAATGTGTAATGGTATGGTGATTGTGAGATGAAATGAAGGACCTACAGTTTAACGTGGAATCCGAACCACGGTGGAGGCCTGGCATTCCTCACATTCACAAGATGTCTTGTCAGAGGTGAAGGAAGGGTTTGGTAATCAGATAGATCTTTGCCGGGACCGAGGATCGAACCCCGGCCGCCAGTATAGAAGTCTGACACCTTACCCCTAGACCGTCAGGTCACCGACTAACCTTAGTTGAATTAGCGTGAGCTGTGGAGATCCTGAACAGTTAGCTGAGAGAACTCTCCCTTTAACTTTTCACGTTTTCTATTTAACTGCTACAAAAGGTTCCAAATCACTAATTTTGAGTTAACCACGGAAATGTATATTTAAAACTATTCCACGATTACTCAATAAATTTGGATCCAGTATTTTGATCGTAGTGCGATAAAGAAAACAATTGATTTTTACTTTCTTATTTAAAAAGAAAGTAGTGTAATCGAGAAAATGTTCGACTCCGAGTTTGATGAACATTTACGTTTATGTGCCCCCAAACCCAAAAAAGGGGACAAGTTTGTCTGCCCCCTAAGTCTGCCCCTGGGCCGGGATCTGAACATATTTTATGGATTTTGTTGAAACTTGATGTTTTGATGGTATGGGTATAGGCTATTTTGACCCTAATACTCATATTAAGGGTAGTTTACTGATAACTGATTCCTGGAACATAACTTTTTTTTAAAAAAAGGCTCTAATGATTTTGTTTGAAATTGATGTTTAGAGGTTGTTTAACATAACAAATAATATATATTTGATTTTAGGTTAACATTCATTTAAGGGTGGCTTATTATAACCTAATTTTTTTTAGTTATTTTATTTTTGAAAATGGATTTAATGAATTTGTTTAAAATATATATATATAGGCGTTTATACATTATAAGTAAAACTGCATACGATTTTTTCGGATACAACTTGTTTAGTGTTTAGTGATAGATGAGAATGTAGGAGTTAGATTTCGAGCTGGTTGTATTGAGAATGGTTTAACCTAAATGTTTTCCTCTCTCCCCATACATGCAATTGTGGATAAATTTTATCTCAAATTTCCTTCCTCATTCTCGTACCTTTAGCTTAATTTGGATACATATGGCTCGCGTGAGTAGTAATAAGTGATAAGGGAAAAAACAACTGAATCCACGGTTTAATTATTAAGTGTTTTAAATGGACACACCGACAAACACTTAAGTCTTCCTTTCCCCGGGTTTCTGATGACGGGAAGGCCAAGGTTTGAATTATTATCTTATGTATTAAGGTGATTTTTCCTGAGTATATTTTCATAAATCCCTTACCCAGATTTGTGTATAATAACTTTACATTTTTCCTTACTCATCCCTACCTAAGTATTGTAAATAGTCCGATAGTTCGGGGGGGGNGGGGGGTGGTAAGAAGCAGGCATTGATTTAAATGAATGAAGGGGAAAACAAACAAAACACCAGACCAATAAAACACCAGGTGTTGACCCAAAACTGTATAAGGATTATACATTATGAAATTTCAGATGTTTCCCAACATGTGAGCACTAAACTATAAATTCACAATATCTGTAAGGGTTGCGACCCCTTTTAAACTCATAATTCACTTCTAATGGACCACTTTTAGGGTTGCGCTGAGCAATCACGTCTACTAAAAAAAAAACATGTTACAGATGTTGCCGACATGGATTAGTTCTAAAATACAGTTTTATTGAATCTGACTAAAAGACCAGGCCCATTTCTGGTGCATGTGTTGAAAGAAGGTTAATCACACTTTCAAGAAACTTAGTTTTTTCTGTTCCTAAGTGTCAATTAAATTAATATAGTAGATTTAAGTGTGCTTAAGTTTATCAAAATTTAATGAAATTCAAATCCAACAACTTAACACAGCATGTATGTAAACTGAGCTAAGGGTCTCGGGTTTGATTCCCTGACTAAATGGCAGAAAAATTTATCATTGTTGAAATGTGGGTTTCCTCTTTTATAGTGATGATTTGAAGGCCGGAGGATGTTATGTCTATTCTAAATTTAAGTTAATTTATTATTTGATATAATCAGTCGGTTCCGAAAGTGCACCATGAAATGATTTAAATAATAACAAAACTAACAAAATTGAAATATTATCAAATTAATCCTAAAACAAACACAATACTCAGCCTTCCAGCCGTCAATTAATCACTATGAAGAGATAACATCAATATAACCAATATGAGTTCTTTGTTTTTTCATGCCAGGAATAAAATTTTGGCTTGGTAGAGAAACTTTCTACCAATATAACTACAAGTGTGACAGTACTTGACTAAAAATACAAATAATTTAACATAAAAAATATGGGGAAATATAGAAATAACTAAAAGAACAAAGATACAACTTAGGAAAAAAACTTTAAATATTTTAAGGGAGTTAAAAAATAAACATATATATATATATATATATATATATAAACAAACACAACATATTAATGCTATGATTCTTATTGCCATTTTGGACTGCTCGCAGCTTACAGAAATTTAGGACACAGTATGAAGAGTACGAACTATAGTTAGATAAATCGTCATTCGTCCAAGGAAATGATGGGAAAAAAAATTATATATTTTTAAAAGGACCTCTCCCCTTCCCCCCATTGTACTTGACTGGGATATGAAGCTAGTTGTGCATTCCCGGTGAATGTGCAACCACTAATACACAGTCCAATTATATAGGACTTACATCTAACAAAACACACTAGATCTATATTCATATAGTCATACCCAAAGTAAGGTGATATTCAGCTTTCACGTTTTATAAATACTATCGATACCTATATAAAATACGAGTGTGAAAATAGTAAAATATTCACAATGTTGATTGTAGAAAAGGTTTGTACATCATTAAAGGATCTTACTCTGCCGTATGAAGCCACTTAAAATTTTGTTTTGTGTCAAAGCTTGTGCCCTTGAAAATGAATTGGGAATCAGGTGCTTATAACCGATGAAATACACAAGTTTTCCCCTCCAACAAAGTGCTCTTTTCTTCCTCCCTCCCCTTGGAAGGCAAATTTGAAACAATTCCTCTGTATAGTTATTCGCATATTTAAATTTCCTCTATTTTTCAGTTTCTCTGTATGTATGCCTACCTGAACCACAGCCAAAACAGTTTAAATAATATTGTTAAAACGTGTACTTAGATATTTTATGATCACACCTTGTGACAAAATCGTGATTTTAATTTTATCTCTAAAATTAAGGGTATCTTATTGCCGATTTAATTCCTTTTTTAAAGTTTTAAATAATATTTGTGCTCAAAATAAAACTGTACAGGCCTACTAAGTTTCTGAAGAAAAAAATATTTATGAGTATTTTACTGTTAGCCAAGTTTATTAAAACTGTAATATACTGGTCTGACATCTTAGCTTAGTCAGTAGCGCGTCTGTCTGGTAAGATAAAGCTTTGATTCGTGTTATGGCCAAAAAATGCATCATTGGTGATATGTGTGTTTCCCCTTTCACTTGTGAATTAATGGCCAGGGGATGGACGTTGTGTATCCTCTAGATTTAAGTTAATAATAATAATAGCACCACGTGTTACTACCCGTTCGGTTTATACGCTTTAAGTAATAATTACGCTAATGGATTAGGAATTGGGAAGGTTGAATTAGAGGAAGTGAACCCGCATTTGCGTGGAGGGAGTGTGGAAAACCACCGAACCTCGAACCTCGATCTCCCCGTCCTCAGTAGTCGAGCTCAACACCACTAGAGCGTTAGCCAACTACGCCACAGAGGCGGGTTGGATTTAAGTTAATATATATATATAAATATCGTGGGATGATATAATCAGTTGGTTTAGAAAGTGTACGTTAAATATCCCCCTAAAAAAACCAAAGTATAAACGATTGTATATTTAGAGTCAATAGTTCAAATTGTCGTAGTTGAAAGCGAAAGTACATATAGGTGTGGTATTTCAGAGTGAGCTATAAATTGTCACATACTCACAGTCCATGAACTCCAAGCTGAAGTGCTCTTGAGTAATGAAAGAAGTGTGGAACTTTTTTTTTTTTTAGAAACGAGCACACGCGACAGTCTTGTTGTAGTCTTATAGCTTATCAGAGTATGGTTAGAGTCTAGTCCAGATGTAGTCTTGTTACAATCAATTTGAGATACCTATTGAAAGTTACCAGGGAAAAGCCTTGAGCTGCTTTTCAGGCTTACTCAAGTTGGTAAAGATCGTGTTAAGGGTTCCGGGCTTCCCCTCATGTAGGGGCAAAAGGGTATAAGAGGCCAGAGAAAGGGCTCATTGACCTGTAGGATGTGGAAAGGACCTGCTCATAGTATCCATATATAGTTCTTATACAATTTGTAAATATCATTTTATAGATAATACTCGTTTTATAATAAAAGTCCAAATAACCACTGTTTTTTTTTTATTTTTTCCACACACGTTTTCTCCATTAATCCCAATCCTAGGGTAAGGTTGGGGAAATGTCACTAAGCATAAACGGGCAGTGATATATAGCACCATTCATAAAACTACTGGTCTCAGGTGAGTTATGTCACAATAATTTAAATACTCATCCTCCTCATTCATTGACATGGTTTAATATTTCAATGTCTTGTACTACCAGTAATAAAATGATAGCCTTATGCTAAGCCTATCACAAAACATAGATAAAATAAATGGTATGACACAATTATGTACACTCTTTCATTTGAAAGTAGTTAAAAGAACTATTTATAAAAATATAATAACACACTATTATATATTATAACAATTTTTTCAGAAATCGTATTTTTAAACTACCATCAAATGATTTGTTTTAGAAAAGCTAGCAAAAATGTTATTTTTCATGTAAAAAAAAACACTTCCTATATACTCGTTGTTAACAAAATTGTTTGATCCAATTTCAAATATGTAAGCTTTTCAAAAACTACTCATTAGCTAATTACCCTTAACTACATTTTCCTACAAAAAACAGGTATAGGTCTACAGTTTAACTATGTAAAACACTATTGATATACCATTTTAAACAAAATTGTTAAATTACTTTTTTTATGAAAATTTCTAATTTTCAAAAATTGGTTATTTGTAAACCAACCTTATTACTAAGGATAACTTCAAGACTGACCAAAAAACATTTAGATATTAAATTTTAACTATATCCATTAAACCATTCTTGCATTAGCCCCGTCTGCAGGCATACAAATTATGATAGAGACGTAGGGAGGAATATAAATAAAAAAAACACTTTTTTGAGCTGGTTAAGGAGGGTGAGAGAGGTGAGGTTTGCACATAAAACGTCAAGATCTATCATAGTATCAAGGGCTAAGATCTTACAAAACACAATACTTTCTCTATATGAGGTATTGGAAAGTCTGGTTAAATAAGTGAAAAGGAAATAATGAATAAATGTAAAAAGGGAAAGAAACAAGTTTAAATACAAGGAGGAACGGACTAAAACCAAAACATAAATGGACTGGAAAGAAAGGCGCATGGTAAATGGATGCATACCAAGTTGGTAAAATGCCAGATGAAAGAGGAACACACACACACATTATTGTAATAAAAGGGCATTTTTAATTAGCTCATAATGTAAATGAGAGTTTTTGCACCCTCGTAGGGGCAATGGTGAGCTAGGACGAGATGAGAATGGAGGCAGGGGGTGTTTCGGTTAGGGGTTAAACTCCGATCTTATGGTGGTTTGTAAAAGTTATGTCATTGGTACGTACAGTACGATAACGCTGAGGGAGTCAGGAGGAGGGGGTTGTTGGGGAGAGTAAGAAGGGGTGAACACAAATCTTCAGGGACGTACAGTACATTAGCATTATTGTAGTTCCTTTCAAGAGTACTAAAAACCGAAATAGGTTTAATGGAGGAGTGTTTGTTTTAAACCATTATTTTAGAGACAGGCCTGCATGGGGGAATTAGAAGAGGATTATATTAATGCTAAGATATTTTAATTAAAACTATATATAGTTGGGTTGACATAAATATAACCTTTGAATATATTGAAGAATATTATTATCTATATTCAAGAAATGTATAAACTAACGAAAAATATCAAAAGGAGTGAATGCAGCAAAGCATATAAGTTTCCGTAGGAATACTTACAATTGGATTTAAAACGTTTTTAAATGTCAAATGTGTTTCTTTCTTTAGAAATCAGATTATAGTTACAGTTGATACGTTCACATTTTTTTTATACACGACAGTCCTAAAAATCAATAAGTTAACTCTAACTAACCCATGCGCTAAGTGACATGTTCTACAGCTGTCAAAAAAATACCCCGGTTTTGTCAAAAGTGGCATTTGCAATCAAGCAATAAAGTAAAATACAAAACTGCTAGGAGCTTAAAATAGCTGACAATTCAATTTATTTTTAAATTCTGCCTCATAAAAGAATTATTTACATCGCGTGATTAATTTATTAGTTATTCTACGGAAGTACTTTGCCAGCGTTCACTTAGGTTTGCGAAATATTGTATGAAGTCAGTTTGAACACTCATGCTTATTTAGAATTATATTTACTATACATATAACTGCGCATATCATGCTATTGACACAAACATGAGCACCCAGGTCCTCTATTAACTAGGTCAGTCCCATTTGACCTTTCAATTACATCTCAATGTTAGTTAATATAACGTGTAGCCTTTATGTATGATCAACCCTCATATAGAGATAATCGGCTAAGAACGGAAATAGATGCATAACGCCTACAAGTGAGAGTCGAGACTCAGGCCCTGTTGTTGAAGCTCTTTTATGTAGAGGGGGGAGAAACTATCAAATCATTTTGACATAACAGAGGGCTAGAGGGAGCCCTTAACTCCGAACCGTAAGACCAAGGACGGAAGGGCAGTTAGAAAGTAATTTTGAACTCAATCATGGGGTTTGGATATCACACGCCTTAAAGTTGGAGGGAAGAGGACACGAGAAAAGGTAAGTGTTTTTGCAGTTTTTATGGCCAAATTTTTTTTTTGACAAAATAAATAAAAAGTTGCTCCAGTACAAATATAGAATTTAATTTTCTTCGCATGGTGACGTTCAAAATGTCATGAATATCTGTAAAGTGTGTTCTGGAATTTAATGACAAATTTTCTATTTATTTAAAAAATTTGTTAGATAATGCCACCATGCTCATGACAGATATTCAGGAACTGATGATATCAACATGTGAAAAATATTGAAATCTATGTTTGTACTGGAGCAATATTTTATTCGTTTTTGCCAAAAAATATTTTTCCATAAAAACTGCAAAAACGCTGACCTTTTCTCGCGTCCCCTTCCATCCTACCTTAAGGAAGAGGAGGATACTTTGAAAGAGTAATGTCTTTAAAAGCAATTTGGAGAGGTGTTCTTAGAATTAAATAACTAACCATAAATTTAATGGTAGTTTACTTAAGAAACAAAGAAGAAAAAATCAATTTTCTCATAATTGACTCTAAAAATTTATATTAAAATTCGTATACAAACACTGTTTAACCTTACAAACGATTACCTTACCTTAGTCTATAAAATTACTTTAAAGGATATTTTACATAAGTGGATACATCCTATTTTGGCAACATGTACGCACAGTGGCATTGCACGAAATATATGGGGGGAGCAAGGGGGTGAACCTGTGTTTTTCCCAACTCTAAGCATTTTGAAATTAGAAAAATTCCCAAGTGGCAAATTAGAGTACAAGAAAGGAAATGTTGATAACCGAGGTTGGAGGAGAGAGGTCAGAAGGCTGCCAAATATTTTTAAAAGTTGGGGTGATAATCAATCCTTGAACCGAGCTTTTAGGTAAATGTATGTTTAATTTTAATTTATTTATTTGTTCATACTTGATCTTTAAAGCTATAAGGCTTTTTCAGTGTATTAGGAAATAATTTGAATTATTATTTATTTCAATATTTTTTTGCAGATATTGTTCAAATTATGTAATTTAGATTAAAAAATTTAACTGACTTTATTAGAGCTGTTTCTAATATTTTGTAGTTTATGACCAAAACTTTTCTCTTTGAAGCCATCGTGGGCCTTTTATAACTTAAAAGAGTTTAAATCCTGGTTTTTAAGTTTTTTCACTGTGTATTACCAAAAGGCCAGACTATATACAGTTAACCACACCACCAGAATAGGTAAAATTTAGAGGAAATGTACCCTTATTTGCTTGGAGATATATTAAGATAAACTACCCCTGGCCAGAATTAAAATCCTTACTTCACATTCTCCAATAAAAAAACCCAAAATATCGTGACATTAATCCCGCATATCCAGTAATTCTTGTTTCCATTATGATAATTGCTTATTATAATGATTATATATACGACTAATATATAGTAAAAGAGAATCAACAAGCTCAGGGTTGGGGGTAATTTCAGATTATGCTAGCATCATCACAAGGCTGCCACAGTAAACAAGTCAGCGTGGAGCTATCAAAATGGAATAGCCAAAATGAACCTAATCAGTAACTATGTCATTTTAGCACCTTAACAACTTACATAATATCTATTATAATGACTCATTTTCTTATAGTCATTAGAATCCTTGGAAAAGTAAATATAAAACTAAAACCTCTATATTGTGACCCGACGAAAAACACGCTGCGACCAACCGGGCTGGAAACCACTCCTTTATTATAACACACTTGAAAGCAATATTTAACTAATAAGCTCCCTGAGCTTTAGAACTCGCTCGTCACTTTACCAAAAAAATTGCAATTTGGCCATGTTTATTTAAAAACCTTTTCAAATGTAAAACAAAGCAATAAAAAATCTAATTTATCAATATTTATACAGTCTTTTGATACCTTTCTACCAATGCCCTGCTTCATAACCTCATGGAAGTTGCCCTAAAATGTTAATATTGATACGTCAATCAACTATTCAAGACATATTGTAATTTAGCAGGTGAAGGTGGAGGGACTTCCCCTGAAATTTTATTAAATAATTTATTATTATTATTATTATTATTATTATTATTATTATTATTAGCACCACGTCTTACTACCCGTTCGGGTTATACGCACTTACGCTAATGTGTAATGGTAGGGTAATTGTGAGATGAAATGAAGGACCTACAGTTTAACGTGGGATCCGAACCACAGTGGAGGCCTGGCATTCCTCACATTCACAAGATGTCTTGTCAGAGGTGAAGGAAGGGTTTGGTATACAGATAAATCTTTGCCGGGACCGAGGATTGAACCCCGGCCGCCATCATAGAAGTCTGACACCTTACCCCTAGACCACCAGGTCACCCATTTAAATAATTTATGGCAAATTAAATAATTTATGGCAAATTCAAAATCAGCACTCTAAACATGGTTATACGAAATTTAATGCAAATCCAACACTAAATAACGAATTTAAAAGTTTAGCCCAAATTTGAAAATGTTAAAGGTTGAAAACAAAACTTATTTTTTTCTTAATGTAGTCTACTTAATAAAATGAAAATGTTAAGAGTTGTAACAATCTAACATGGCCATATTACTCCTTTTTATTCATAGTTGCTTTGAGCCTATTTACATTTATTTCATGAAGGCCTATTTTAATAAACACTGAAATAAGATATATCAGTTCAATTCAAACTAGTATGGATACTGGCTAGAAAGGTTAGTGTGTATTTCCGAAATCAAACATTAACACTGACTTAAATGTCCTCATTTCATAAGTCAGAGCTTTCGGTAAAAAAACTAAAACACTTTTCGTAACACTCCCTACGTTTATGCTTTCAAAATTTAATAGAGCCCTAATTAAGGCATCTGTTGTACAACATAACAGTTTGAATCATAAAACTGCGACAGTCTAGCAGCCATGAAAGTCACAACTAAAAACACTAAACCATAAACAAAACATTGGCTGACAATGCTGCCACTTCAAGCCTTGCTGGCTGAGTTAGATTTTCTACTGGACAGCTCATGTTCCCTTATGATTCGTTACCATACCGCATTTGGCATAGAGTCACTGACCGTTGTCTCTGCCTACTAACAACGGTGCTACTAGACTACTTGAGTAAAGCTTTCTAAAATATACTACATAAGAAATTGCCTTTCAATGTTTGATGATCTTAGATGTTGGGATTTTATGTAGAGTAGGAATTAACAGTTGGGAAATTTTAAATTTGTCTGTAAAAGTCTGTGATTAAAGACTTTCATAATAGAGAGTAATGGGATACAGAATAAGCCTAGAATTTCAAAACTCCAGATCTAAAATATCCCAAAATTCCCAACTTTCAGATTTTTAACCAACATTAGGGGGGGGGGGATGACGCCCCCAATATTATCCAGCGTGACTCTTTGATAAATGAAATAGTTTATATTTACACAGATGTATCACTAGTAAAAACAAAAAAACAAAAATTGAAAATATATGCTTATAAAACAAATGTGTTATGACCTATTAGCAATTTTTTTAATGAGGACTTTGGAATCGAGATTTGATTACTATACTCGTCGGGGAACAGAGATATTACTTATTTAAGTTATTTTATCAATATTTTTATGTAATAGTGTAAATTATATCATCTATGCTCTTTATTGGAATATGATATTCTGTTTTCCATTACGTTTCTACAATGATGTCTTAAGTAAATGTCTCCATTTTTAGCTAAGCCAGGGAGAAAACCTGTGCAGTGTACCGTGCCATTTATTTTGATTATAACGCTTAGTACTTAAACCAGTGATGGTTAAAATCTACGAGTGGGCCAAAAGAAAAAGGCCAGGTGGGCCAACACATTTTATCAAAAAGTTACAATGGTACATTTTACAAAACTATTGTACAATTAAGTCCTATAACTATTAAATGGATTTGTATTCTAATGTTATCTAGTTCTAATGCAATGTGAGTTATCTACATTATTTAACAAATACCTAAATAAAAGAGATACTTAATACTAATTGAATGAAGGAATGTGTGATAAGTGGAACTGTACTGTTCTAATATATATGACGATATAAAAATAGCGAAAAGCTTCTGAGAAACTTGATTTCGATAAACACTTTTAAAACTCAAGTTTTGGGACGTTGAGAAACAACTATTTTAATTTTGTATTACATCACAATTAAATTAATTCAAGCTGAATGTCTGGTTTCACTGTTTCGCAATCCACATTAAACGGTATACTGAGATGAGATGAATAAATTCTGGAAGCCAGACCCCTACTATTAAAGGCTACTATCAAACAAACGTTAACATTTTAATTTCTTGGATGATTTGTGTATCATTTAATCTCTGGACACTGCGGCCCGGTGCCCACGACCGTCTTGCGTCATCTTTGCAGTCGCGTCCTGTGACACTGCGTCACCGCTAAAATCAGTTCACACAAGCGACCTGCGTCTGGTGACGCTAAGTCGACGTCACGTCACAGCACCTGGAGCAGTGCACACTAGCAAATTTCGTCTATTTAGACGCAACTCTCGGCCTCAGGCGGTTTGAAGCCGTGGTTGTGGTAAATTACACCCAGGGAGCGGATAAAAATAGGCAAACTTATATTTGCTTTACACAACTATAATACCCTGACATTAACTTATAAGTTATATTTATGATATCTGTAACAATAATAACTAGGAGTTTTGCCTAATATTGAGTCTCTACTCATTATTTTATAAGTGAACAGTGTCTGTGACATGTTTCAAGTATTTTATAAATTTTTATTGTGAAAATAAATTGTAAAACTTATTATAAAACAAAATTGAGATAGAGTTCGCCAAGTTGCGTTAGTAATATGGCTTCCATTTCATCAGTATCTGGATGTAGCGTCTTCATATCTGCTGCTTGTTTTTTTTAAATTTCTGTCTTGGTATTCTTCCAGGGATGACTTCTAAATGAAAGGTATATCACGTACCTCAATGATAAAAAATTATCTGTCTAGTTCGTCCTCCATTCTTACTGTACACTGATTACTGTCACAATGACGCACGCAGTTCGTGTGCACTGCTCTATTTGTTCACAGGTACTGACAAAACTCTGAGTGTTGGCGTCCCCTCCGCGTTTTGCAGAAACCCGCGTCACTAGTTTTGACGCAGCAATGACGCCAACTTGACGCCAGACCTTGCGTCCCGTGTGAACGCCTTCATTCGATTCAAAGTAATGTGCTGAGACGCAGCGTCACCTGATGCGATTTCAAAGATAACGCACGTCACTCGTGAGCACCAGGGCTAAGCCATAAAATAGAAATAAAAACACATAAGTGCGAAATTCATATTTTCCTTTTTTTTTTCTCGTTTTTTTATCATATCTTACTAACGTAATTTGGAATCTTTTTGCGGTCCGCATCTGTCCCACGGGCCAAACATTATTTATCACTGAATTTAACTGTTAACTATTTGTATATAAGTTACGGATTGTAAAAAAAAGGTATATCATAGGAGCGGTTACATTAGGTAAGGAAATAAACATGGCAAAATTTTACTCCATATTATTGGCTAGGCTGTGTTAACTTACAGAAAATGTGTTTCAACAGGGAAATGATCAAGTGCCTTCTTTCAGAGGAACTAGATCAGTTATAGGGCAGCTATAATGCAACGCTCTAAAACAAGGCTTGAATAAACTGCTGTAACATGTCAGGGGTTCTATGTTGCACGTAAATAAAAAGTCTCTTTAATCTGTGGCTTACTTTGTACTGAAAGCTTAATCGGATACGTCCCGCTCCAAGTTTTTAATCGCATCTCTGGACAGAACATTCGCTTGGGACCTATACATTGTTGTCAAAAAAAAGCGTTGTTGGGCAGAAACTTTTTAATATATTATCATTAGGGAGCTCTGGTCTTTAAAGATAATGCATTATATTAGTTGCTCTCTTGAGAGAAAGGAGAACATATGATAAATGGTTAACTCTTTCGAATATCACCAGTTTCGCCACGAAAGCTGTTTTTGTTGTTATTTATACGCTCACGTTATGCTGCTAGCCACTGAGATATTATAAGCTATGTTTAAAAGCAACTAAGCTGATGGAACAAAGCTTTTAAAGCATGTAATATTTTCAAATATTTTATTTTATTATTTTATTATTTTATAATAAATTTTCTTTCTCATATGAAGAGAAAGTGTGTAGTGTAATCATTAAAATTTTACATCTTTATATTATGATTGGGCTTCACGTTTTACTTTTCCTCGTGTTTTTTGGTGGATTAAAACCTTAGAACCTTAGAAATAAGCCTGTCAAAAGTACACATTTATTAAATATTTATCCATGTGTTGAGTGAATTTATACTTGGTATTTGTAAAAGTAGTGGGGGTCCAGATATGATGGTGTTTTGTAGTTTATTTTAGTCAGGGTTGAAAATGGTTTGGAAGGACTTTTTCCCCTGGTATTTTAGGGTTAGAGTGGTATCCTAGATAGATTCTAAACACCAATATGGTTTTTGAACTTCAAAATAATAGAGTTAGGTTAGTCCAATAGCATCCGGAGTTGACAACTGTTGTAATGGGTTGAAATGGGTGATTTGTGTTGTTTGATGGGTTAGGGTGTGGAAGTATTTTTTTAAGCAAATATTAGTTGGGGAAGTGGGTGAATTATTCGTCCGTTCCCATCTGCAGAGCAGAACTCTCCTTTCTAAGGGGTTAGATGTGACTTTTCCAAGCCTACCAGCTGCCTAATTGCCTGAACTCGTCTCGAGGAAAGGGGGGTATTGGGATTTTGTGAGAGCACATGCGTACATACACACATAGGCCTTCTCTCACACAAGCCACACACACATATAAAAAACTGGACCATTCTTCAGGTGCAGGATTTTTTCCCCTATTATTATTTTGCTGTTATTTTTCGCTAAATCCTCTTTGGAGTTTTAATTTCAGATTAGTGTGTGAAAGGATAAATTAAAAGAGCGATGCATGGCCAGAATTTGTCTCACAAGCCACCTAGTGGAAACTAAATGATAAATAAACCAACACAGATCATAAACGCGTATGAGGCTGCTGTGTAGGGGAGGCTTAGGGGGAAGAGTTGAAAACAAAAATGTGTTCATATCATTGTATATATGTTGTTTATGAGGGTAATTCTCTATCATGGGTATAAACCTCGTTTAATGCGTGTATACTTTTATATAGTTCTACTCTCAATTAATGGGATTTGTTTGTTCAGCCGTTAGTACTTTTATTTGTGTGTTTATATTAAAGCATACAAAAATTTGTTCACTATGATTTACGCAATTTTGACTAGATTTTTATTTAAATTTAAAATGAACAATGTTACAAAACGTAACTAAACAAATATACTCATTAAGGATTAGCTAAGTAGTTGACATGTCTGGATTTTAGATCAAAATACGGGAATCGGTTCCATGAAACAAAACTGGAGAGTTTTATCAAAATTTGAGTTGATTTTCTCACGTTGAATATTAAAATGTACTCATTTAATTTCGATTATTAGTTTTATAATTGTCTTGTCTTATGTTTTACCTTGATATGCCTCAAAATTAAATAAATATAAATTGTTGGGCATTCTCTTAATCCAAAGTTTTTTGATAAGATGAACCATGAAAGATTATAATACGCAATTAATTGATTTTTCTCTAAGAAATAAATTATTATAATAATAAATGTATAATTTATTTGATTCAGCATAATCTGAGTCTAAGAACAATATATTCAGAAGGCAATCACGTATATTTTGGGGGGGGTCATGCATATTTATATTAGTTTTACAAACCATCCTTTACCTAGTTTATAGTAACAAAGTGTATAAAAATGTAATCTTTTATAAATAGTTACCAACAAGGTTTCTGAAGAAGTTCACAAACTATAGTCTGTCAAAATAAAGAGTGGGCTTTAACCTCGATTGGGAATATAGTTTTTTGTTTTACAATTACATTTCCTGTTTTTTTCTAGGGAAATTTTGATTCATTTTCTTAAAATTTATCCTTTTTATCAGTTTCTGTATCCTTGATAACTACACATATTTATAAAAAGTCGTAATCAATTATAACTGACATTGTAGTTCTCCATAAAACCATTTGTAATGGTATATTGCCAAATAAAGACAAGTGTGTTAGTTCCCCTTGCAAGAAAATGGCTTAAAACATGGTCACAGCCAGCTCGATTTAACACACAGGATAATAGCCTGTTTCAGTGGTCTTTAACTTTCAGACGAGGCGTCCCGGCGTCGCCATGTGACATCTCGTAAAAATAAGGCGTCAGTCCCATCAGAGGAGTATTCTGCTATCCCTGCAATATCACTGAAAACACACTATAATCTAGATAGCACTCTAATTTTAAAATGGTAGAGATTATGTTTCGATTAATAAGACTAAACACTAATATTATTTATTTACGGATTCATACTGTTTGTAATTTTTTGTGCACAATTTCTTAATTTGGTATAATTTTCATATTAAGGATCCTATCTCGCAGCTAAAAAATCCACTATGTCTACTTGAACGTATTCATGCGTCAAGATATATGCATATTAGCAATACCTATTAAATATTTCAATATACATTTCAAAATATGTTTTATTTGCATGTATTTGTGGAATTCATTTTTTGGACATTTCTTCCTTATGGTAATAACAAAATCCACACACTATTTAATATATTCTACATCGTGTAAAATATAATGAATGGTTTCTTTATGCACATAAAGTGAACCATTCAATGAGACACAAATTTAATTTACTGGATTATTTCTATATTTAAATTTTTTGAAATGAAAAAAGCAATCAAAAAGGTTTCAAAAGAAAGATAAGGGTAAAATTACAAGATTAAAATTTATGAAGTAAAACTCTATATTACAACGAGCGGAAGGGAAATTCATTTTCCGAACAGAACGTTATGAAGAAGGAAATTATTGTAATAAAACGGGGGAAATTACACAAACGTTGCAGCTGAGTGATTGGGTCGTTTAAAACAAGGAGACGATTTAAAATTAAAACAAATGTTTAGAAATTGCAGAATTAGTTTTGTCTGTAGTAAAAGAAACGGTGGAGAATTCAGATTGTAAATTTTAATGTTTAAACCAGGTCTACAGTGAAACACTGTTGGTTGCAGAATTCAAAACCCAAGCCGTAATATTTGATTGTAAAGGCTTATAGCATGACATATTATATTTTATGTTGCTAATATATTTTGTACTAAGGTGTATAGTATGATTATTAAAATTCGTGCTTTAAAGAGGATGGTCGGAAGTAGACTATGGAAAATAATTCCTGAAGAAGTAAGTAAAAATGTGACCAAATACATATTTTTTAACAGGTAAACTTTATTAATTCTAAATAATTAAGTATTGAGGGATATAATACAAATATTTAGGAAAATTTTTAAGAGAATAATTAATAACCACAAAGAATTTTATATTCTAGCTTGATGGTTTATTTTATAGGTTTCATCATATTACAGTTAGTAATACAACTTATGTTGTGTTCTGTTTTTTTTAGCCTTTATTTAACTTTTTAGTTTGTAAAAAATATTATCCTTATATATATATATATATCTTCAACACATTGGTTTCATCTAAAATATCATCGTACCCAAGTGAAAAAATCACTTAATTCAACCTTCTTGCTTGTCTTAATCTTAAGGTTTGTAATCTTAATAATAGTTCAGATGTTTGTTTTTATAATTTTTTGCAAATCTGCAACTCATTAGTTTTTTTTAAAAAGATCTCGACCACTTTTTATAACATCTGTAAAACAGTAACAATAGTTAATACAGTCACCAAAATTTTTTTATAATAATTATATAAATGTTTTAAAAATAGCAAATATTAATTATAAATAAAAGATTTAGTCTTACATCCTAAATATGCTGTATATAATTACATTTTCTAATTTTATATTCTATAAACAACCTATAAACAATAAAAATTGTATTTTATTTATTTCAGCATTGATGTCAAAATAATCGTACAGTTGATACAAAAATGGCCTTAATACTCTCCCTAGTTTGACAAAATTTGTTTATGTTTTCTATTTATTTTACTTAAGAATGTCATAAATGATGCCGATTTAGCCATTATAATCTGTTATTTGTCTTTTAAACATCATATCTGAGTTCATTTATTCAAAATTATTTTTTTATGGTTCATTATTTTTTTGTAATATTATATGTTTAGTAATTTAAGTTTCTTCATATACTACTTATCCCTACCTTTGTATTTACACTTGAAAGCAGGGCATGCGTAGGCCATAAATCTTCAAGATGTACCCTCATATTTAGGTAGCTCTAGGATATTTTAGACTACACAGATGTTTCGTCACCCTTAAGGGTGTTTAAACGTTGATACATTATTAATTATTTCAATTGTAGTCTAGAGGTAAGGTGTCAGACTTCTGTGTTGGGGGTCCGGGATTCAATCCTTGATCCCGGCACAGATTTATCTGATTGCCAAACCCTTCCTTCACCTATGACGATACGTGTATTAACCACAACTTGTGAATGCGTGGCATGGCAGGCCTCCACCGTGGTTTGGATCTCACGTCAAAATGTAGGTCCTCCATTTCATCTCATAATCACCCTACCATTATACATTAGCGAAAGTGCGTACAATCCGAACGGTTAGTAAGACGTGGTGCTAGTAATAATAAATTATTATTTTTAAAAAGATATCTTTATTTTTACACAATTAATAGATTAAAGACCAGGAAGATAAAATGGATAAGAAATGTAATCTTTTATCTGTGAAAGGAGAGTAGAAAATCGTCCAGGGAAAAAATTCTTACGTACACCCATCCAGGACTTAAACCTCAACCTCCCCAAAGTCTGAAAACCATACCAAATATCCTGTTAATTAGTTCATGTGACCATCGTTGCGCGTAATGAACTATTCAAATTAGTTTTTATTAAAGAGTACAGCGTAATAAATTGAACGCCGTAAAGCATACATTAAGGCTCACCAACGAGAAAGTAGAATTATTACGTTCAGCCTCCTTTGACTTTTTGTACTAATTTGTAACAAACACTTGACCTTACCCTTTCATAAAGCTTAAGAAAAACTAAACTGATATTAATAATTCAAATAAGCAGAGTAAAATATTTGACCAATTAGGATCTGACAGAATTATACATGCTAGTCAGGAGAACTATGTAACACACATGTGAAAGTTCTCCCAATAATCAGGAGATCAGTCTTCTACCGTTTTAATTATTCCCACTAGGACTCTTGTTAATGAGCGATCTTTGTAATTTATAGTCTGTTTCCCCCTATCTTCTACTTCATGAATTAGACCTGTGCCTTTTGCGTCTGGGGACAAATTATTAGCTCATAGAGCAGAATTTACGATGCTTCTATCGAAAAATAAATACAAAAAGTTGTTATTAGCTTGTATTGAAGGATTTTCATCAAAATTGGGGAATTAATAATTAATTATATAATAATTATTATTAAGTAAAAGACAAAATATAAAACTTTTGAAATGTAATGTTTTATCATGAAACAGTTGTTTGTTCGGATCTGCATGTGTTTGAAGATCTGTACTATTTTCTAATTTTTTATTTTAATAAATTATAGTTTAAATGATTCCTCATGGCTCTGTTTGATTACTGATAATTAATACTCGCATCGTCTGAGGTAGCTTGGCAAATAATTTCCCTCTTTATATCTTACCTTATATCCAGGAAAATATAGGTCCAGTTTCTCTAAATTCTACATTTAATTCCTCCATAATTAGCATTTTTAAATATGTATAGTGTCGAAGTGTAGAAAGACGATGCGGAAAAACTTGTGTTTAGTACTATTTAAATATTATTAACGTGCAAATTTAACAGTAAAGAGACGTAAGAGAGTAAATAAAATTAACACCACAGATATTTGAGAACGAGGGTAAAAATTACAGACTATAAAGTACAAATCCATAGTGCAGTTTTTAGAATTTGTGAATTCACATTCAGAGCCTCAATTACATCGTTTTAAATTACCTGTTATGTTTATCGAAGTTTTTTAATCAGTCTTTTAGACTAGAGTGATTATTTTCTATAAACATGTAAATTTATTTTCTATTAGGTATTTTAACTGTAAGCTTGTGTATACTTGTTTTATCTTGATTCGAGTCTATTTAACAGCAATATTTTGAAATAGGATATTTAAATTTAAAGTTGTGATATTTAAAACTAAACTGTAGAGTAAAATATTTTATCACCCAAAGATTTAAAATTTAGCACACCAAAACCTTCCATTCAAACACAAATTTGAGAATTTTATATTTGATTGTTCAAGGGTTTCTATTTAAATTATGTATTATCTTATATTCTAATTGGGTTAAAAACATGACACCTTATACTTTTAAACAGCTTCTATACATACTTGACTACAAAACTGAAACAGTAAAAAAAATACAACCGCATCTGTATCTGCTTGAAATATTATTTGATTATGGTTTAGTAATGAAGGAGAGGTTGGGACTCGAATCCCAACGGGTATACTGTTGAGTTTTTTCCCAAACTGGTTACTTACGTTCTCAACATGCAAATTCAAGTATTATTCCTCTAAGCTATGTCCTACTTATCGCTACTTATCCCACTATTTTAATATACTAGAATAAATTGGATGAGTTGTAGTACAGGGAGAAAAAATAAATTAAAACTACAATATACAAATTTGGGATCTATAGCTGGTTGTCATTAATGCAAACGTTCCAAGCAGAGAATGAAATCAATATTAATCCTCTAAAAATTCAGCTTCACTAAATGGTGTATTAAAACTTAGTAATTATGTTTATCATAAAGTAAATCAATTAATTATTACTTTCACTTTTTCAAGACCCTTCGAAGCGAGAAATCTAGTGACCATCAAAAATAATTAAATTGGATTTTTTGATGGACCCCGTGAACTCTAATAAGGGGTTTTCACGATGCCACTGTCTGTATGTCTGTATCTTAGCCCAAAGCTGAAATCATTTTACCAACCAGGCTAGGGACTTAGTATCTAGGGGTTTTATTAGCTTCCTCAGAGGGATATTTAAACCTAAAAATAAAGATAGCTTACTTTAGGATGAAAAGAAAAAAGTTCCATTTTATCGAAATCAGCTCTAAGTATTTTGATTGAAATTCTTATCCATGCATGGCTAAACATTTCACATAAAATGCCGAATTTCCTTTTAAACGAAAATGACTTTAAAGATACTTTATGTACGCGGAAATTTTCAATTTTGATTATATCTCCACCGCTCGTCGAGATATGAAATAATTTCTTGTAGAAAAATTGTAGGACTATTTCAAATAAAAAAAATTTCTTTGAAATAGGTTTTTATAAAACCAATAGTTTATGAGCAATAATAAAATATATATACTTTTTGATTAAGACCTGAAAATGAATTTGATTCTTATGCTCTTTGGTGGACAAATATGTTTGTCGTTTCTTAATATTTTTTTAACAGTGCTCCTAGTTCCTAATGCCATGGAGTGAGTAAGTAAGTAACAATACATATTATATCACTTATGATATTTGGTGAATGTTTATACAATAATGTGTAGACCTATTATTTATTTTCAAAAATCTTACAAGTTTTTATCAAATGTATATTTTAAAATAAAAGCGAGAGAAAGTATGAGTGGTGCGTCGTATAGTTTATATTTATAAGCTCATATGATTCTGTTGATTCATTATAAACTATAAGAACGACTATTAAAAAATGAAAAATTATCATACTAATAATATTATAAAGAGGAAAGATTTGATTTTTTGTTTGTTTGAAATGAATAGGCTCCGAAACTACTGGACCGATTTAAAAAATTCTTTCACCGTTGGCAAGCTACACTATTCCCGAGTGACATAGGCTATGTTTCATTTTCAATAAAATTAGGGATGCTTACTAAAACTTGAATAATCTAACCCAAGGTGTAAAAAAATAAACAAAAAACTTCCTTCAATCACGTGCGCTGCGAAAACTATTAATGATAGAACAAAATGATGTATTACAATTT